>SNQJ01S0036378.1:107160-136290 GCA_010110895.2 Picea sitchensis
CAACTGCAACGACTATGTATTTGTGTCCATTGTCGGATGTAGGGTTGCAAGTCATGAAGTCGATGCCCCATTTACAAAAGGTACCAGCAGTGATGACTGGGTGTATAAGAGTAGGTGGTGTGCGTGCTTTGTTGGCATAAAGCTGGAATTTATCACATTGTTTCACGGCATGGATGCATTCATGAAATATTGTAGGCCAAAAGTAACCTGCGCAGATGATTTTCTGAGCAGTTGACAACCTTGAGAGATGGCCTCCGCAAGTGCCACTATGGCAGTCGTTCAAGACTCTTTCGGCCTCGTCAATGGTTAAGCATCGACGGAGTATGGTGTCAACTCCTCGCCAATATAAGATGTCCCTAATGAGGAGGTAGCGAGGTGCCTAGTGACGAATACATCTACGATCATCTCTAGAGAGGTCGTTTCTGAATTTTTGTGTTCAGAGATAGACAAGAAGAGCACCATACCAAGGGTCATCTGAGGGGATAAAAAAAATATGTTCATCAGAGAGGTTGGTATTGACTGGTGGACTGGTAGTGTCAGAGGGAAAAGATGTGATAAGCTCGGTGAGGATGAGAGCTTTCTTGTTCTTGGGTGTTGAAAATTTGAGATTGTATTCCTCAAGGATGATGATCCATCGAGCAAATTTACCATTAATTTGTCGACGATTGAGAAAGTATTGCATTGGGTTGGAATCTGTGATGACTTTGGTAGTTCGAAGCAGAATGTAATGGCACAGTTTTTGGACTGAGAGGACAACTACGAGGGCTATATTTTCTTCATGATTGTACTTCAAGGGTGTTCCTGAAAGGTTTTTACTAATGTATTAAATCACATTCTCATGGGCATCATCTCCTATTTGGACGAGCACTCCTGCTACTGAAACGGCTAAGGCTAATATGTCGACGAGATAATCATGGTTATAGTCAGGTGGACTAATCAATGGGGCGTTGGAGAGAGCTACTTTGAGATCATCAAAAGTGGTTTGGGCATGTTTTTCCCATTGAAATGGGATGTTGTGATGAAGTAAGCGAAGGAAGCCATGTGCGCGAGTAGCATAATCTGGTACAAAACATCGTAAAAAGTTGGCTTGGCCTTGAAGGCTTTATAGTTGGTGTAAATTCCGTGGGGGTGGAATTTCTGTGATGGATTGGACTTTGAGGGGGTCTACAGTAATGCCACATTGGGAAAATATGAACTCAAGAAGGTGCCCAACAATGATGCAGAATACGCACTTGAGGGGGTTCAAGTGGATATTGTACTAATGGCACCTGTGGAAGATGATTCATAGATCATCAATATGCTAAGTGCATTTCTTAGATTGAGCGGTGAGGTCATCTAAGTATGTGAGGATGATATGAGCCAGATCGTGAAAAATGTATGTCATGGCCCATTGGAAATTGGTGCCGGCATTCTTGAGGCTGAATGGCATGACACGATACGCAAAGGTGCCCCAAGGGGTCATGAATGCGGTTGTTTACTGATCGGTGGGGTGAATTTGGATTTGGTTGTAACCATAGAAACCATCCATGAAGGACAAAGCCTCGTGACCTGCGCAATCATCGATTATTTGGTCGATGAAGGGTGTTGGAAAGTTGTCTTTGGGACAAGCGTGATTGAGGTCGCGGAAGTCTGTATAGACACAGATAATGCCCTTTTTTTTGTTAACAGGGATAGGGTTGGAGACCCATGACGTATAGGCTATGGGGTAAATGAACCCTGCAGCGTGTATTTTTTCAATCTCGGATTTGATGGCCGCTACTTTGGATGGGTGTAGTGGTCATTGTTTTTGGCGGATGGGTGTGATATCAGTCTAGGTGTCTATGCGATGTTCGATAATAGAGGGATCAAGGCGAGGCATCTCTGTGTATGACCAGGCGAAAATGTCCCAATATTCCTAGAAGAGGGCTTTGTAGGAGGTGAGTTATTCAGGAGAACATGCAGTGCCAATGGTGATTTCCTCGATAATTCCAGATTTGATGGAAATATCTATTTTGATGGTTGGGGATATATTGGCCATATTTCCTTCCTTGAAAGTGTCAAGGGTAGGGATAGGGTTATTGAACCAATCTATATGCCCTGATGGGAGAAAATATTTGGTTTCGATTGCGTATATGGGGTGTTGGTTAGGAGGCATGAAGGCTTCCTGTGAAAGAAAGAGCACTCTATGGTGGAGCACATCCCATGGGCAATCGGGGGTAGTTAACTCCTTGAGGATATCTTCATCACAATGAAACTGGTGTGAATATAGGGGATCGAGAGGAGTGACCTCGGTGATTGTCACTGTGGCATTGTCTCCTTCTGATAAATATGTAGGGGTATTGATGGAGGGGGATTGCGATGGTTCACTCGACATAAACCAAATATCCATATATTGTGGGTTAAAAATGGTAGTCGGGTGTAGAATGTTCGTGGGGAAATGAATTGGAGAATTGGGGGGACTTGGGGGTAACTCCTCATATAAATCATCTAGGAACCATGGGGGAGAAGGGAGTGCCTCAGGTTCTGGTGGGAAGATATGAACCATAGCAATTGATGGGGTAAGGGTATTTATCGAGTTTGTTGGAGGAAGGGAGGTATGATTTTGAATAGGGGCTAGTTGACGACATCTATATTCAATGATCATAGAACATTGATATGTGAAATGATCAAGTGATTTGCGTAGAAAGCAAGAAATTCTCATGTGTTCATTGACTGAGGTTGTGACATAATGGATGTCAGTGACAGGAGTTGGGGTGGGTGTTTGCTGAAAGATCTGGCGTACATCTGTTAGTGTCTGTCAGAATTGAGGTAATGCTAGTCAATGGTGTGTGTAATGGCCATATTCTGAACAGATGGCACATGTGAATTTGGTTCGCAGTCCTTTGTTACTTGTGTTCTGTGAGATAGTGGAAATACTGGAGGAAGCAACGAGCGATGGTGGTGCTCGAGGGATTTGGATGAGATTACATAACTCAGGGAGAGATGGGCATTTGTTGGTGGGGTGTCCGTCTTTCTCACATAGCATGCAAGGAGGTTGGACGCATGGGGGAAGTGGAGTTGTGGGATCCTTCTTGTTTTGCCTACCCCCATCTGTAGTAGGGGGTTTTGGGGGGTATGGTGGGAGTAAGTATGGGAATCTGCATTGGGATTCCTTCTATTTGGGGAGGGAGGGATGGTTTAGGAACCGTCTCAGGTGGATGTAAATACCAAACTGGGATTTCCAGCACCATATTAGGAAGGGTAAGTGTTGCAGTGACCTGAAAATCTTGTACACCTGGTGGGGGGTAAAAGAAAGGGATTTGGGTAATGGCTTGGGGGAATGTTTCCCAAACCGAGATCTGGCCCCAAGGAAGATCAAGAATGGGTTGAGATGAATTAGTTCCAGGGGATTCCTGAGGGAGAAGTTCTGTGACTAGTGGGACGCCAGGGATGAAAGAGGCCTCGTTGGGAGGGAGGTTAGTTTTAGTTGTCATTCCGTTGGAGGATACGACACATACTTGTGCTAAGGGATGGAGGAGCGGTGGTGCTCCGTGGTATGTCCCTAGAAAGGATGGATCTTTGAAGATTTTGGGGCCCATCTCAATGAGTGGATAGGCATCGAGATTAGTGTGGATAAAAGGGAGGATGTTATGGATGTTGGATGAAGGTTTAGGCTCGTAATGTGATACTTGATCAATGGTAATGATCTTTCCATTATGGGGAAACATCATGGTTCAGAACACAGAAGAGGCGACGACCTTCATAGAAAACATGTAGCTACGACCAAACAAGATATTGTAGTCGAGCGGGGCATCGATAACCTCAATGTCAATCAGAACAGTTTTTCCCCCAAGCTCGACGGGGACATTTTGCAAGAGTCCTTCGGGGGATGAGGGTCTGCCATCGTAGGCTCTTAAGGTAATGGAGGATGGTATGAGTTTGGGGGAACTAAGTTTCTGCCATACGGATAGTTTCTCCCATATGGATTTGGACATGATACAGGTGGATGCACCTTCATCAATGATGCATCGGTGAACTGTAATGTTTCGAATTTTTACAGGGATTTGAACAAAAATAAGAGAGGGGAGGCAAGGTTCTCTGTTGTCGAGGTCAAATGTGATGAGTCAAGTATCAACAGGGTTGATTGCTCCTAGGGTAGAAAGTAAGAACTTCCGCTGGGTGGGACAAGTTTTAAGGACTTCGAAGACTGACATGGAAGCTGGAGATTGTGCCAAGTCATCGACCAAACTGTAATTATGAGTTACCCTAGCTTGAGGATTGTGGACATTCCTGCGCAATGGGATGTGAGGAATACGAAGGGGGGGTTTAGTATTAGGGCAAGGAATTATGAGAGGGGGTCCTGTTGTGACTGGAATTGCTTCTGAGGTGGTGGCAGAAGATTCAGGGGTGTGCTATACTGACGACTGCGCATTTGTATAAGGAGTTCTTCCTCACTAGTAAGGAGGACAGTGCGATCGACAGAGGTGCCCATATTGGGATATTTTCCCAACTGTGGTGGGGTAGGCTGCATGTTTGGTTGGGTATTTATCACCCCTTGGTGTGGGATGGGATTTTGTATTACAACTCGGGGGGGGTTCACATATGGTTGTGTGGCTTGTTAAGGTGTAGGCGGTGCTGAGGGATGTGGTTCATTCACATAATCTTTCATCCACTTAGAGTCAGTGATTTAGGGGAAATGGTGAGTATAGTGACCAATCTCACTAAAAAGGGAACAAGGGAAGGTGGTCCTAACATTATTGTTGTTCCTTCCTTGACATTTGTTTTTTTTACCCCCTTGGGGGTTTTGATTCCCCTGGTTTTGGTTGCCCCAGGTAGACTGGTTCTGCTGGGGTTGGTTCTGGTTTCCTCCTGGTCCCAGATTATTATTGTTCCGATTTTTTCCTTTCTTTCTGGTATTGTTCGATTGATGGGGTGGATTTTCCGTGTTCAGCTGTTCAAAATTTTGATATTGTTGAATGGGAGAGGGTTGAACAAAATTAACCCCAACGTGTGGTGGTCCTTGTGGCGGATCCATAGGCTGTGGGGTGCTAGAAAATGGAAAGTACAAATTATGTTGAGGAGATGCTCCATAAGGTACATAGGAGGGAGTGGCGCTTTCAATAGTGATTAGGGTATAGGCCGAGGTAGAGGGAGTACCGACACTTGGTTGGATAGGTGGGTGGTTTAAGGGTGTCGGTGGGGGTCCACTTATGGGTGGAGGTCCACTTATGGGTGGAGGCAGGGCAACAGGGTATGGTTGTTGATAAGGGGGAGGAGGATAATAATGGATTCCTCCATATGCCGACAGATATTGAGGTGTTCCATAAATGGGTGGTTGTGGAGGAAGTGGGTTGTGGTGTGTAGTGTTACCAATCAATCCATCTGCTAAGTGATACATCCCAGGTTTGTATTGGCCAAATGGCATGGGTCCTGGGGCGTCAGGGAGTACCGTGTATAGGTATCCAGACTGGGCATAGATAAGTTCAAACTGTTGGGTCTTGCTAATGGATTCTTCTTCAGTCTGGGGGAAGGTGGTGGCCACATCTTTGACAAGGAGGGAAATAAGTGATTTGAGGAACCAATTGAGACACTGTTGGGGGGTAGCATCAAATTTGCATAGGCTACGTCACCGACACCATTCATGGATGTGGTCGGCAATATGTGTAGAGGCAGTTTGTTTGAAATCTGAGAGTAGTTCAAGGCCATTGTCATGACAAACGAGTAATTGAAACAAGGTAAAAAATTCTTTGGCCAAGGATTCAAAAGTCGCGTGGGACCTAGATTTTTCTTCGACATACCATTTGGTGGATGGGCTAGTGAGTGTATGTTGAAATAACCTCAATCGGATGGAATCATCCATGATGCTGTTCGAAGAACACCATAGGTGAAATGCCATGATATGGTTGGCAGGATCATCTCTTGATTTTCCTTCAAACTTGGGGATGTCTGAAGGGAGTTTGGTAGGCATTGCAGGCCATGTGGGTTTGTGAAATATGGGATCATTGGTGAGTTTAGTCATATCTGATATGTCGAGGGAAGCTAAATATGGCATATGGGGTGGTGGCATAGGATTAGTTCTAGACATAGTGTGAGTGTTCTGAGTACCTGACCCTTGGAGGGAACTAGGTGGGTTTGTACTTCCCCCTTGAGAGGAAGTTCGTCCCTTGCTTCCATGTAAAGGAGAGTGAGTGGAAGATGGACCTTAGGAATTGCACCCAAGTAAGGTGGAACCAAGAAAATCTAATCCGAAGACAGTGGCACTCATAGGAGTGTGAGAAGGTGGAGCCGATGATTTGGCAAGATTAGGAACTCCCCCTAGAATAGGAGGGAGATTTAGCAAGCGTCTGGAATGACGGGGGTTTTTTGGGTCCCCTATGATGTCCGACTAGTTGAGTGAATGTGTGCGAATGGTGGTGAGAGAAATAAATAAACAAGAGCCTTTGCTACAATTTTTTTTTTTTTAAACTTTACACGATATATATCCAAACCAAATGTAATCAGAAGGGCATCATACGTAAAGTGTTTTGATAAAGAAGCATATATGTGGATAGGTGGATTTTGTTCGTGTGGGGGAATAAAGAAAACAAATGCTTGTTTCCTAAAATACGTAATGCCCTTCCTCTCAAAATAACACTAGACCTTCCAATAGCACTTGACAGTGGGGTCTGAAGCCACCAGAAGAGAAACTAATGAAGGATGAAACAATTAGTTATAATGAGTGGTAGAGGGGGCATATCCCGAAAGAATTGGCAATATTTCTCAATAGCCACACAAAATCTGATCAAGGTGCAATTACAACCCACAATTGCCACCTGGGTAGATGTCCTAAAATTTGGTCATTAGGTACCTCAGTCAAAGTGCGACATTTAGATTTTCGGCCTAAGAAATGGGTCACGGGCTGGATCCCGTCCAAGAGGTGGGTGCCTCAAGGGGGGATACATAGAACAACTGGACCTCAGCCTTCAACCCTTCATGGGTATCTCCTTGCCTTATGGTGTTAGGAACACTTGATTGGAGGATTTAAAGTTCCCTATTTGACAACTTCTATTGTTTTAAAAATGTGATAACCAGATAACGGGGAGTTATTTGGATGCCTATCCCCAAAATACTACCTAGACTAAAAGATTTCTTTTGGCACCTCCTATGGAGGAAAACTTAGTGATTTTTTATAAAAAATTTAGATGTGCTTGTTTGAGAGATTGGGGGGTGTGATCCAATCTCGTTGAAATTCAATGGGAGTGGATAGTTTCGTCAAGAAAAGGATGGGGTGTTTCAGAATCCCTTTGGAGGAAACTTACTTCAACCTCCACGTTTCATGATGAAAACTATGTGAGTGAGAAGTGACTTTTGTGTGTGAATGAGTGAAAGTGTGCCAATTTTTTAATGAATTAGGTGTCACCTTGCTGCATGTGGACTTCGATTGGTCCTTACAAGTCTTTGATTACCTATTTAACTAGATGTCATTTGGTACAACCTTGCAGAATTCAAAAGTCCCTAGGAAGCTAGGATGTGGACATGTGGGTCCTTTACTATTCCCTTAACTCCCTAATGTGATTTAATCTAAGAAATCTTTGAAACTATCCTAGATTGTGATCATGTGGGCAAGTATGGGCCCATTACAAAACCTTTAAACTTCCCTAGTGATATAATATAAGAAATTAAATTTCAACACTATCCTATCTTTGTAGAATGTGGGCATGTATGGGCCCATTACAATCTTGAGATGTGTTTAAAAATTAAACTAAGAGGAGTCCCGAGGGGGCTATTGTCCTCTCCTAAAGATTTTATCTTTTTAAGGGAGATGAAATTGTCTTTCAACCTCTTTCTAATTCTCAAGATCGCTTTGGAGCATGAGAGAAGAGCATACTCAATGTTTGATATCCAATTTCTAGTCTCAATGCAAGTTTTATATGTGATGTAGAATGATTCCAAATTTTAGTCAAAGCAAGCCATCCATGTGGCAAAATAAAAACCAAAAAGAGGAAAAATAATGATTTTTAACCCTAAGTGCCTATGTGTTTTGACTAATCCCTTTATATGAGAGGGAATGTAAGTGTGGTACAGATTACAACATGCATGGAATCATTTTTAAGAAGGCTATGGGCCTTCAACAGATCATAAAAAGGCTTACAATGTGTGATTTTTTGCACAGGTGTGTGGGTTTCAGACTAGACAGAGGTGCTCCGAGCGCCAATGCGTGAACTGAAAAAGAATCTTGAGCACAGGTGTGTAGAAGGCACTGAGTAATGCAGTGATTTTGGCACACGTGCGCCCGATGTGTGACTGTGGGCCAATAAACCCGCGCACAACCATCACATGGCCGTGAAGAAAATTCTGGATGGAATTATCTCAACTTAACTTTGAATTTGATGTTTTGTAGGTTGGCTTGGGCCGGTTATGGTACCTCCAGGTTAAATAAGTAAAAAGAAGAGATAAAATAACCCAAATGGGGTAGGAAATTTATACCTTTCCCCAGTGGAATCGCCAATATGTTGTGCCTCTTTTGTCACCTAAATGAGCAAAACAGAGGTTCTTACAAGCTTAGTTGGGTTAGCTAAGCAAGACAGTAGTAAAGGAAAGGGTTAGAAGAATAAACATAAAAGACTAATCTAAGAATTAAACTAGGAAAGAAAAAAAACAATTAAACTACTGTGCATAAGGACATAAGAACAAGAAACAAACAATACTCATGTCACCAATGGAAATGATTGTATTAGTGAAAATAAAACACCAAAGAGAAAGGGGACTTTGGGTCCCTTCTTCCTCCAAGGGAGGGCTCTTGGACCCCCAAGATTGAGCTCTTCTTACAACTTGAAAACTTGAAAGAAATGGTGAAAGAATCCCAAGCTAACCCACTCAAAAGGTGATGTGGATTGCCCAAATGGAATGGTGCTAGTATTCTCTTGATGAGAAAAGAGCTTTCCCCAAGAGAATAGCAGCAGCATAACCTTGCAAATGAATTCCTTGAAGATGTAGTGCACCAATGGCCTTGTTTTATAGCACCACTTTGAGGTATTGTGAAACCATCTTTTAGTGTGAAAAGGGGTTGTTTAGGGCACCTTTAGGTCTTTGACCAGCCACCTAGCCGGATCCAGCCGAGATTTGGATGTCAAATTGACTTGGAAGCTGAACCAGAAGTGGGTGGGAGGTCGACCAACATCATAAATGTGTCGTTCTCAGGTGTGCACAGATTCTAGCATCCGTGGTCACGCATCGTGCACATGTGCACTTTTCCTGCATTTCTTGATGGCGCATGTGTGCACGAGCCCTGTATAGTCATAATGCATCCTGATTTTATAATCGGTTGTATAGTTTTGGACCTTTTGGAAATTATTTTTGGTAATTTTTGTCCATGGGTGAACTAATAGTTGTTTGAAGATGCTGGATTCCTGTAACCATTTGCAGATGAAATTTCAGTGATAACAGGGGGCCGAGGGGGGATTTTTTATCTTGATTTCTTCGTCGACCCATGACTTGGGTGAAACCGTCCTTGGATTTGTCAGGGTCTTCCGGAGAAGGTTTGGTGGGCTTATTTAAGGGGCATTCACGGTAGAGATGACCATGCTCATGGAATTTGTGACAACGAAAGGGGATGTCCTCATAATCGATGGTTTGGGACCATTCCTCATCTTGGTAATCTAGGGTAATGGCTCCAGGGAGGGGTTTGGAGGTGTTCAAATAGACACAAATGTGGGCATATGCAGTGTACCTTCGTTGTCTTTTCTCTATTGAGGCTTTGACGTAGATTTCGATGGTGTTACCGATTCCTGCAAGGATCTCTTCCAGCCAAAAATCATGTGGGAGAGAGTATAGTCTTAGCCAAACCAGAGCATGGGTGAAGTCTTCTTTTTCTGGGTTGAATCTCTCCATCCATAACTGGAGAAAAAGGCCTGTCGAGTTGTATAAGTATGGCCCTCCTTCAAAGATTCTATTTTTGTCCTCCAGGTTGTGCAATATTATTGTAAAGAAGCCTTTTTATTCGAGTTGGAGGTCATAGTGACCCTTAGGCTTCCACCAGTGCTGAATCCATTTGACAAGGTCTTTTTCCAAAGGCCACAGCCCTAGGAATTTCCCTATCAGGGAGAAATCCCTCATGTAATGTTTTTGATCTTCGATTCTCATAGAGATGATGATATATTTAGGAGTGATCAGGGCTTGCAGAATGCATTTGCATGGTTCCCGGGTGTGAGTTGTTTTTGGATTAATGGCTTCTGGATCGATTTCCATTGGCTTTTCCTTCGACATTTCTTCCTCCCAGATTATTTGTTGCATGTCATCCGAGAGTTTGAACGCCGGTCATTTGGAGTGGTTGGAGCCATGCTCCTTGGCAGTGATGGTGTTGTAGGAGGGGGCCGAGTGCCCGCCTCCCTCAGACTCCATGGTCGTGGCAGTGAGAGAGAGGGCGGTTAGTTTCGAGGCTAAAACCATAAATGCAAAGATTTTTACTAGGAAGTAGTTAATTAAAACCAATTATATTAAACTATAATATATAGTAATATATTGTAATATAAAGTGGACCTAAAGTATTATTTAAGGTAGGATTTTTATATATGATCGTTTAGTGTAATGTTAATACTTAGTTTATTAAATTATTAAGTTTTAGTATATAGTATGTTAAATAAGGTGAATTAGTTAGTAATATAGGAAAGTAGTTAATAAGAATTAGATAAACTCTATATATGGGACCTAAGGTATTATTTAAACTAGGGTTTTAATATAATTAATGCTTAGTATAATGCCAAGAAATCTCTAAGTCTATGAACCATTAAAAAGGAAAAGAAACCTCTAAGTCTATGAACCATTAAAAAGGAAAAGATATATATGGGACATAAGGTATTATTTAAACTAGGTTTGTAATATAATTAATGCTTAGTATAATGTCAATAAACCTCCAATTCTATGAACCATTAAAAAGGAAAAGATATATAGGGAAAGCATGAAACCTCATCGTTCAAACTTGATCATCTAGGGCCATTGAGTTGGTTAATCAAGGGGAGCTAACTGTCGCTCACCTATAGACCACCATCTTTGTTCATATGGTTAGGATGCTTGATTGTTTGAAGGGCCCCTCTTAAGCATCTTTTGTATTAGTGTTCTTCTTTTGCAAGGATTTTGGTCTCTTCAAGGCACATATGATGCTTGGTTTTAAGAGAGTGGTATTCCAAGGAGAAGGTGTGAATATGCTCATTCTTGATGTTTTCTTGATGTTCCTTGATCCTTACATGAAGTGATAGTCCAGTCTCTCCAATGTAGAATTTACCACAAGAACAAGATACCTCATTATTTGTCTAATAGTTCTAAGGGGTTTGAAGGATGTTGTAATTTCCTTTCTTTTCAAAAAAATTTCAATCTTATCTGTGACCCCCTAGATGTAGGGAAGGTATTTCTTCATGTTGGAGGTTTGATCATTCTGTGGTTGATTCCTCCTTTCTTTCTCTTTAATATAATTCTTGATCTCCTTTTCTCTATATCTTATGCTCTTGAATACGTTGGTTAGGTGGTCTATATATTGTTCAAGGTGATCCTTGTCAAATATTCTTATTGAAATTATAGCTAGGGTATTAAGGAAACCTTGTCAAAATTTGCTCGACAATAGTAAGGGGTTCTCTCCGGTAAGAAGTCCCAATTAGACCTCCCACCATTTGGAATAGTGAACCCTTCCAAATTCTGGTGCAACAACCATTGTTGGTTTGGTACTACCAGTTGCGGCTCGATCCACCAATGAGGGTGAGTGATGGGTGGTTGTGAAAAAAAAATATGTAGATTAATACTATCTAAATGTAGGAATAATCTAATTCTAATCTAACCTATCCTAGCTAGGAGAGAATTAACGTAAGTGAATGAGTTGTAGCATGAAACTAACTCTACCAATAGCTTCACCCAGATAGTTGAAATGAAGAAATAAAGTCAGATAATACATGCACATGAATATATAACTAGAATAGTCTAAGTCACTATATCACATACATTAGCAACTCATTCACTCAGGACATGTAATATAAGAAGGAATGACAAAACTACAAGAAGACATATATTGCATCAGAATCGTCCATAAACAAACATTCTCTTACATCCCATGTGAACAACAAACATTCTTCTTGAAATAGTTCGCAACAAAAAAACAAAACATGAAAGTCCTTCTCTTAGTCAAAAGTTGGCCTTGAGGGCTTCTCTGTATTAACAGTTTCAACAATAACACATGAAAACTCTTAGGACAACTCTCTAATTTTAGTTGACACTTTATTCTTGAAGTAGTTCAGAGGTGTACAATTTTTGAAGATCCAAAAGCCTTTTCTTTTGGTTCTATTCTATTATCTATTGAGGTTCAATAATACCTTTGGCCTTTCGTCTCCCTCGATAACCTTTCATATTCCAGTGTTTTTCCTCATCCTCTTTGTGATGATGAAAAACAATAACAACAGTTACATTTCAAATTTTTATCCTAGCACTAATGGGTCATCATGGATTTCGACCATATGTGTCTTTCACATCATGAAGACTGTCTTTGGGTATGAGGGCATCTTCATCATCTTGACTTTGATAGTCGGTTGTCATGGATTTTCTAGATACCTGCTTCATACATTTTCTTGCTATGTTTTTTGTTGCTCCTCCATTACTGCTACATCTTTCGTTATTTCTCCTTCATCATCTTTAGTTGTATATTTCATCGTGAGAATGTTGAGCATGATTCTCGTTTGCTCGATACTTGACAACATTCAACATACATTAGATGAGAGTAAATCCAGATAAAATATCAATAATAATCATTTGAATGAAAATAAACTGTGCATAAAATAATTTAAGTATCATTTATAAACTTTCCTGAGTTTGATTCATGGTTCCTCCGCTTCCGGTTGAGTTATGGTGTTCTTCGAGGCTGTCAATAACGTGTCAGATATTAATCCAAAAATATGTATCCCATAGAATAGTAATTTCTCAAATCATATAACAATGAAGTTTTATATCGCGAAGATACCTTTCCAACGATATAAAGAATGTGAAAAATGGACACCTGAATCAAAAGTTATGCCCATTTTACAAAAGTCAGTCTTCTTCTACTCAGAGGAGTTTGAACTAACTCCTCTCACCTGCTCGGAGGAGTTGTTTGTAACTCATATGAAATGGAATAAGTGTACCATGAATTAGGAATTTCTCAAATAACATAACTATAAATTTATATATCTATGAAATACCTTTCCAACACTATAAATAAGTCACAAAACGGACACTCGATTCAAAAGTTATGGTTGATTTACAAGAGATAGTTCTCATTTGCTCGGAGGATTTGATGACATATCCTCCGAAATTGCTTGGAGAATTTATTAAAAACTTCTTCGAATTGTTCGGACGATTTGAGGAAAACTCCTCCGAGCATCTTGAAAGAGTTGAAGGGAACTCCTCCGAGCATCTTGGAAGAGTTGAAGGGAACTACTACGAATTGGAATAAGTGCCCCATGCATTAGGAATTTCTTAAATAACATAACCAAAATGTTGTATATATCGGAAATACCTTTCTAAATCTATCAAGAAGTCGCAATACTGACACCCGAGTAAAAAATTATTACCATTTTACGAGAGATAGTTCTCTTTTGCTCAGAGAAGTTGATGACAACTCCTTGGAACTTGCTCAGAGACTTTTTTAACAACTTCCCCAAACTTGCTCGGAGAATTTCTTAAAAAATTCCCCGAACTTGCTTGGAGGATTTGAAGGAAACTTCTCCGAGCAACTTAGAAGACTGGAATGGAACTCCTGTGTCCTGGGAAATCAAAATTGGAAAAATTCTAAGCGTCGGAATGGCAAGAGACAATGAGAGCTTGAGTTCAAAAGCTCGTAACTTCCTCATACGATGCTCGATTGAGGTGACATTTTTTGAAATGAAGAGAGAAAAGAGAGATAACTAAACATGTATTTCCATCATTTGAGTGGATCCATTTCTAATGATGGACATGACTATCGACGCTTTCTTGGTGGAAAATACTAGACGATCGTTTTGGCACTTTCATAACTCAGATTTTGATTCTGTCAGTTACGTTGGAATAAAAATGGTGAGAATAATTAAATTATCATGTTTCACATATAAAAATATTCACTTTGATGGATGCCAAAAAATTATTCCCAAAGGTGTTTTTAATGAAAGTTCAGGTTCCGCATTCGTTGGTGCTTCATCAAAATCTAGTTTTTTCAGTTGTTGGATCATCTACAATGTACATGATCTTGATCCACCCATTAATAATGAGATTATTCATTAATAGCACAAATTTATAAATACTCCAAAACTGCGAACTGACATCTAGTGCGCTTAGCATTGTCTAGGAGTTGAAAGGACCAAATTTCTCCCAAAGTGTGTTTCAGAACTAACGTAAGACATGTCGGTGTTATGAATAACCCATCTTATTCTAGGCAAGGCTTCCACAATAAATATTTAGTTGTAACATCAAGAAACACAAAAAAACAGGCTTGTACCATGTGCGCGAAGAAAGCCACTGAGAACAATAAAACTTGATTATGACTGTGATCCGAAGCGAATCAGTTGATATAGGAAATTATTGACCAATTTTCTAGATAGGTGTGGAGAGTTTAATCATTGGAAATGTAAGGAGATTGACTGATCTAGGTGGATATTGGCAGCCACCCACCTATTCCAACTAGCTCCTCTTGTTCGTTTTTGTTTAGCACGTTCTTTTGTACTTATTTGTAATTGAGGTTCTACACTTGTGGGGTTTTCTAAAGCCCCACACATCCTCTAGGTGGATACTGGTGGCCTCTCGCCTAATATAACTAGCTTGTTTTGTATGTTTTCATGTCAGAACATCTTGTTGTACTTCCAGCGCCATTTTGGGGCCATTCATGTGCCTAAAATGGACGTCGCATGCAAAATTTACAACCCTGGGAAGTTGAGGTACCAATTTACCCATAGGGACCCACAAGAATTTTTCTGTTTCATCTTCTAGGGTTAGGTTTTTGGATGTCTAGGATTTTGGCATTCATGAGTAATATAAAAAAGGCCTTTGGAGCCTCATTGTAATCATTCTTCTCAAACGGATCCATGTAGCAGCCACATCTCTTCTCAGAGATAACTAACATCATTCGAGGAAGTGTTTCAATTCTATAGTTTTATAGTTTCATCCTATTTCATTTATTTAATAGAAGATATTGTTCACTGGATATCTGTGTTATTATTCGTATCTCTGTATTTATTGTATTCAATCTATAATTAGTTTTTTCCACTCCTAAATCTGGATCAGTGGTATCAAAGCATGTTGGCCCTTGGTTATGGATTAAGGAAGAAATCAAAGAAAAAGGAAGAAGAAATACGAATTACGAAGAGCGCGGAAGGCGCATAAGCTGAGAATGGGTCAAAGTGGTCAAAGAAGTAGAAAAGAAGGAGTGAAGTAAAGGAAAAACTATCTGTTGAAAGAGAAGATCAAGGAAGACAAATGAACAAAGAATATGGATCGTGGACAACTCAACAAGCCAAAAAATCCACCAAAAGATGCATTGAAGAACCTTGCAGAAAAGAAGGAAGAACAGGCTGGCGAAGCCCTTAAGATACAGGTTGTGTGGGACCTAGGGTTTTGACACCTAGGGTTTTTGTATTTAGGGTTTTGACACTTAGGACTCAGTCTAAGGTTGTCTGAGACTCGGTATAATTTATAAATAAAGATCTAGAGGAGTGAGGAAAGGTTGTTGATGTTGATTGATTATTGTTGTTGCATGAGAGAAGTATTGTGTTGTGAGAGCAATCTTGTAATGTGGATCTTCAGCTGGGTGCACAGGGAGGGGAGAAAGAGAGAAGGAGAGAGAGATATACAAGCTAAGTACACAAATAGAACTGTATGTTTTCATATAATATATCAATAAACATAGTTCTATGGACGTATCCCTTGGGAGAGGGTGAACCACGTATATCTAGTTGTTCTGTGTGACTGATGATGTGTTATTTGTTGTCTATTATACCATTGTTGCATTGTTGTGATTAGATCATAGATATAAATTTGAGAAGTAATCAAAATATTGTTAATCATTGTTAGGTTAACTGCGTTGTTGTTCTGGATTCACTTTGTTTTTCCTTTGGTTGTAGACACATGTGTCCTACAACCTCCCTATTGCTACTTCGAGTGATACTTCATCTTCTTCATAGGTGTTTCCGAAAGGGCCAGTAATTGGGTTTTGTTGGTGTGATGTTATAGAGAACCCTAGGTCTGCCCCTGTGCCAACAAATGGTTCTGTTGCCGAGACCAGGATCTTTTTGAGGGAATGTCAAGGTGGTTTCCATCAAAGACAAAAATTCAGAAGTGGATAGAAGAAAAATAAAATGATTTCGTTGAATCCCAGAACAAGAACCCTAGCATTAGTAAAGAATACTGGTTGGGAGGGTACATATTCACCGACATACACGATATTTTTGATGGATGAATTCATAAAGAGTTATACGAGTGGGTAGCCAGATTAGCAGATACCTAGTTTGAAATCATATCTATACCACCTATGGTTTGGACATCAGTGCTGATCAAGAAGGTCAAGAGAGTTGATAATGTCATGTCAAGAGCAGTAGATCATTGGTTTGATTTCACTATTGGAGGGTACATCAAAGAGTTTTCTATTGACAGAGTAGATTCATATGTCCAGGCAGAGAGATATTTCTTTAAAGGAGTTAGAGGAAAATTTTTACACTTTTTGAAGTTGAAGATCAAGATGTTATTGCACGAGAAGAAAATCTTGAAGATACAGTAATCGATCAGGCTAAAAAGCTAATGTTCAAGAACTCAGATAGTGACATTGACACAGAGGTTGTACACATGCGCAGTGGGAG
The DNA here is from genome assembly GCA_010110895.2 of Picea sitchensis. NCBI lineage: Eukaryota > Viridiplantae > Streptophyta > Pinopsida > Pinales > Pinaceae > Picea > Picea sitchensis. Next base: position 123,933 of record SNQJ01S0036378.1, read on the forward strand.
ATCATTTAGAGAGGTCCCTCTGGTGAACCTGTTTGAGAAGAATCACAAACCACTGACACAAGATGAAGGGTTCTACAGTGGCAAAGAAGAAGATCTATTGAATGAGGAATATTCAGAGTCCACTAGGGCAGAGGAGAGGAATACTGAATAAACTCATCGAGAAGAATCAGTAACTTCAGGGATTTTGCCTACTGTTGAAGTATGTACTACTACTCCTCCTGTTGTTTTAGCAGCATTAAGTAACCAGAGTAGTTAGAGTTATTAGAGCACTCAGAGCACTATTACCAACAGTCCAATACATACTCAGTCAATATACCTAGGAATATCTAAGGAAGATGAAATGAGTTTACCTATATTTAAAGGATATGGATCTAAAGATCCTAATCAACACTGGTTCTTGTGCAAAGCTATAAGGAGTATTAAGCAAGTCAAAGAAGAATTTGTCAAGAGATCTCTGTTTAGTACTACCTTGAGAGGCCACACACTGAGCTGGTACATGAAGTTTGTTAAAGGAACAATATAGCCTAAAGCACTAAATGATATCAAGACTGCATTGAGTGCAGAATTCAGGAAACCCAATTTAGGGTCACAGTGCATTAAAAAACTGAAAGAAATCAAGCAAAGATTAGATGAACATGTTTGGTAGTTTTATCAGAGGTTTAAGACCTTGATAGGTCGTTTGAGCTTTCAAATTCTAGACGAGAAGAGTAAGGAATGGTTCATTTTTTCCCTCTTACCACACATCAGAGTTCCTCTGATGCAACAAAAGGTCACTTCATAGGTTGAGGCACTGGAGATCACCATGAAACTAGAATCATCCCCTATGGGAGAATCTAGCTTAGGTATGAGTCAAATTTTGAGTCAACTAACTATATTGTCTCTGCAGGTCAAAGATATGAAGAAAGAAAAGGGAAAATATAAAAGTGAAGACATCTAGTGTATCATACGTAAGTCATAGGGCCATGACAAGGAGAAATGCCCACTATTTAATGAGTACTTGGCCTCTGAAGCTTCGAGCCCTTTGAAGCAGGTTACTCTACCCTGGTGTGAGGTATGTAGAAATAGACATTGCCCTAGTGAATTTTATTACATGGAAAAATATATCTAGACCCCGACCAATCTTTACTTAACATTCTGTAAATCTGTGGGACATGATAAGAAGGACAGTAGGGACTATGATCTCTTGCATGAAAGGTCAAGGGACACATACAAAATTAAAGGAGAGATGCAGCAGGTGGGAATTGCTACGTAGTTTAATTCTCGAGGAAGAGGAAACTTCAACTCTCATTGTGGATTCAGAGGAAGAGGACGAGGAGGAGGCATGGGTCAAGGTCGATGTCAGATCATTTTTTATAACTGCACCCAACCAGGTCACTTGGAAAGGGACTGTCAGAACCCTTGTACCACTTGCATCTACTGCAACTCATTTGAACATGTTATTGAAGATTGTCCAGTATTGTTGGCGAAACTTCAAGAAAGATCGGGTGGAAATCAGAAAGTGCGGCTGATATCAGTGGAACCTCATGGAGTGGATCACAGAGTCATTTTTATCACTAGAGGAGGCGTTGTTAGAGGAGAAGATAGGGTGACCCCAGAAAAGAGTACATAGGGATCAAGGATCAAAAGGGTTACAGAGAAGACATAGTTGTTTGATCCAAGGAAGGAAAATCATACATTTGAAGAGGCAAGAAAATAATTTGGAAGAGAACAAGCTTCTTCATATAAGGCACAACTAGAAGTGAGAGAATGTGGAATGCCTCTAGCATTCATTCATTCTGCCTCACCTGGAGAAGGAAAAGAGGTAAGCAAGCTTATGGATTTATTATATACTTGCATTAATTAATTTGATCAGGGATGAAATACTTGTGTAAGAACTACAACACTTGATCAGATAGTATGGGATAGGAAGGGTAGAGCCTCTGCTAAATAAATAAGTACATCAATTATCTAGAAAGAGAAGGACAAACAAGGAAATACACCTTAATGCTCATATTAGATACTATGACATAGATTATCTGGTCCTCGACTTGGGATCAAAAGTCAATGTTATGACGAAGAAGACCTGGGAAGTGATGGGAAAACCTAAGTTGATTTACTCTCCTATTAGGCTCAGGATGGCTAATCAGCAGGCAGTAAACCCCTTTGGGAGACTGGAGCATGTCCCCGTGGACATCGACAGGGTAAGGATGTTTGTAGACTTTGAAGTGATTGAGACAGCTGATGATAACTGTCCTTATCCTACGTTGTTTGGCATTGATTGGGCTTTCAACAACTCGACTGTTTTTTTCTTAAAGAAAATAAGAATGACATTTGAAGGTGATGGCCTTAGGGTCATTGCACCTATTGATCCTGATGAAGGTCGCAGATACAGATAACCTATCAGAGAAGAGGACCATGCTTATGAACTTTAAATTTATAGCAAGACAACATGATTACATTAATCATATGGCAAATGGAAATTTAATCCGGTGAAGTGAAAATTCATGCTCATGAGATTCAAAAGAAGCATTGGATAACTGGAAGAAAAAAATGTATGAAGTTTTTGTGTGAAGGTGTGCCCGATTGACCAAACAGGGTCACTGGATTGGCACAAAAGTAATTAATCTTCCCACATTTGATGGTTTAAATCATTTAGAAACATTCTTATTGGAATCTGAAGAAATTGTACCAGTACAATAAAGGTTTTTGGCACTAGATGAGGCATTGAAAGCCACACTAGCTAGATGGTGGGGAGAACATAAGAGGAACATCATAAAGTGGACACAGTGTCACACCTTATTGACAATGTGATTTTCAGACCAAGCAAAAGGATGTGAAGTTTGATACATAGGTTAGAGCTATCCAAAGGACCATGTGTGGAGTTGTGAGAAGGCCTGGAGAAACATTCCTAAAGAATAGTGGGTGCATAAGTTCATTAACACTTTGGATATTAAACCTATAAACTAGTATCTTCAAGCATAATTGTGCCTCACCACTTCAGATTGGTACGGTATGACTCAGAACTTTATAGCTACATTTTTATTTGAAGGTCAATACCCCACAGTAGATCAGGATTTACAAGTGGTAAGACAAAAAGTCTTTGAGGAGGCACCTAACCTCCCTTTGGAGCAAGAAGAAGAGGAATGGACTGCACCTCTTTATAAATTACAGGGTTGCTACAATATCAATGCTGATGAATATGATGATCCTAGGAATGTGAACATCGCAGAAATTGAAGGACAAAGAGACATAGAAGGACCAGGAATTGAACTACCTTTCATTGGACAGCCAATTAAAATCAAGAAAGTTAATATTGGACCTGAGAAAGAACCTAAGTTGGCCAACATTGGAGATTATTGGGATGATGCCACTATTGATAAGATTACAGAATTATTGCATGAATATCAAGACATGTTTCCAACCAAGTTCACATACATGAAGGGAGTTAAAGGGCCCATGGGAGAAATGATGATCCCTTTGAAACCAGATGCAAGTCCAGTCAAGCAAAGACCCTACAAATTGAATCCCAAGTATAAGAAGAAAGTTAGGAATGAATTAGATATAATTTTGGAAGTAGGAATCATAGAACCTATTGAAGAATCAGAATGGATTATCCCTATGGTGGTCCATGATAAGAAGTCAGGAGAGATCAGAATCTGTGTAGATTTAAGGAAACTGAATGATGCATGTTTACATGATCCATTCCCTACACTGTTTACTGATGAAGTGTTAGATAATGTAGGAGTACAAGAAGTTTACTCCTTCACATATGACTTTTCAGGTTATCACCAGATCAGGATTGCTAAGGAAGATAGACATAAGACCACATTTTCAATAGAATGGGGTTCTTTCCAGTACATTGTGATGCCTTTCGGATTGAAGAATGCACCAGCCATATTTTTCAAGGTGGTGGTTGAATCATTCAAGGAATTGTTACATAAATGTTTGGAAGCATATTTTGATGATTGGACTATTTTTAGCTTATTGAAAAATCATATTGAATGTTTGAGACTAATGTTGGATAAGTGCAGGCAATGTCAGATTTCCATGAACTTTAATAAGTGCATCTTCCTTTCACCTTTTGGAGTATTACTGGGACACATTGTATGTAAGAAGGTATTGTTGGTAGATCCTTCCAAGATTTCCATCATTGTTGATCTACCTCCTCCTACTTCGGTTAGACAGTTGCGCACTGCATTGGGACATACTGGATACTATAGAAATTTTATCAAGGGATATGCATAGATAACAACACCCATGGAAAAGATTTTAAAGAAATATCATCAGTTTCAATGGTTAGATGAATGCCAACAAAGCTTCAACACACTAAAGAAGAAAATGATTACTGCGCCTATTCTGGTTTTCCCAGATTGGAGTAAGGAATTCCACATCCATGTCAATGCTTCATCTATTGCATTAGGAGCAGTGTTATCACAACTAGGAGAAGGATATATCGACCACCCGCTATCCTTTTATAGCAGGAAGCTCTCTACAACTAAGATAAATTACACTACCACTAAAAGAGAAGGTTTAGATATGGTGTATGCGCTGCAAAAGTTTCGACACTACTGGTTGGGAGGAAATTTTAAGATGTTCACTGAACACTCTACATTGAAATACTTAGTCAACAAGCCGGTGTTGGGGGGAAGAATATGTAGATGGATACTATTATTCCAGGAATATGATTTTGAGATTGTGGTCAAGCCAGGGAGAATGACCAAGGGACTTGATCACTTGTCTAGGTTAGAACATGGAGAGGAACCTACTAGTTTGGAGGATACACTACCAGATGTATAACCACTGGCCATCAGAAAAGTTGATGATCACTTCGCTGAGATAGTCTAGTTCCTATCTACAGGAATGGCACCCCGCGAGTATACAATCATTCAGAAGAAACAACTAGTAGTTCACACTGCACATTTTTCACATATAGTGGGACAACTATATAAGATGGGAACATATGAGATTTTGAGGAGATGCATTATGGAGGAATAAATACCACTGATTCTAGCAGAAGCACATGAAGGCATCATAGGAGGACATTAGGAAGGGAAAGAAACAACGTGAAAGGTTCTTAGAGATGGCCTCTATTTGCCTACTTTACACAAAGATGCTAAGGAATACTAAAAAGCCTGTGATGTATGACAAAGAGTTGGGAAACCTTCTAGAAGAGATGAGATTCCTTTAGCACCTCAGCTAACCTTACAGGAATTTGAGAAATGGGACATTGATTTTATGGGACCTATCAACCCACCAGGAAAGTGCACAGGAGATTGATACATCATCACTGCGATAAAGTATTTGACCACATGGGTAGAAGCAAGAGTAGTAAAGGACTATAGTGCAACCATAACTGCGTGATTCATATTTGATGATATCATAACCCAATTTGAATGTCCAAAGATCCTTATGAGCGATCAAGGTACACATTTTATTAATAATAAAGTTGAAGCCTTGACTCAAGAATTTGAATTTCACCATCAGAAGATCACACCATACCACTTGTAGGTGAATGGTATAGTCGAAGATTTCAATAATATCTTGGAGACAACGCTAACAAAGATTTGGAGTGTGAAAAAAGATGATTGGGATCTCAGAGTGTTGGCAGTATTATGAGCTTATCGAACCACTTGAAAAAAAATGTTAATGTAGACTCCCTTTAAGTTAGTTTATAGCCTGGAATCAATGGTACCTATGGAATACTTGGTTTCCATATTAAGAATTGCAACATATATAGGTATGGATGACACGGGCGTTGTACAAGACAGACTTGTGTAGCAAGTGGAAGTAGAGGAAGATATTTTTATTGCACGATTTCATCAGTAGGTACAGAAGGAACGAGAAAAGGATTACCATGAAAGACATATCAAGAAGAAAGAATTTAATCAAGGAGATCTGGTATTGGTATATGACAGCAAGTTCATGAAGCATCCAGGGAAATTCATGACACATTGGCTTGGGCCATATCAGTTTCCTATGTTACAGAAGGAAGACCTGCGCAGTTGAATAATCTGAATGGAGAATGGAAGGAAGGTTTAGCAAATGGGAGACGGTTGAAATTGTATTATGACAACCAGTTGCCTTACAACTCTCAATAAAAACAAAGGTAGAAGGGTCTAGGTACTAGGTGAATTTGAAACTGGGTACCAGACATAAAAAAGACAGTCTTCACACAACAGGGAGGGACAGAGAAGAAAGCACAGGCTGCTCCGTGTAGTCTATAGTCGAAGTGATATAGAAGGTTCAACCCTACAGTGACTCGGGACGAGTCACAGGTGAGTGTTGGGGGCATGTTGGCCCTTGGTTATGGATTAAGGAAGAAATCAATGAAAAAGGAATAATAAAGATGAAGTACGAAGAGCGCGGAAGGAACATAAACTAAGAATGGGTCGAAGTGGTCAAAGAAGAAGAAAAGGAGTAAAGAAAGGAAAATATATCCATTGAAAGAGAAGATCAAGAAAGAAAAATTAGCAAAGAAGATGGATCGTGGACAACTCAACAAGCAGAAAAATCCACCAATAGATGCTTTGGAGCACCTCGCAGAAAAGAAGGAAGAACAGGATGGCGAAGCACTTAAGATATGGGTTGCATGGGACCTAGGGTTTTTGACACCTAGGGTTCTGACATTTAGGGTTTTGAAACTTAGGCCTTGGTCTAAGGTTTTTCGAGAGTCGGTATAATATATAAATAAAGATCTAGAGGAGTGAGGAAGGGTTGTTGATGTTGATTGATTATTGTTGTTGTGTGAGAGAAATATTTTGTTGTGAGAGAATTCTTGTATTGTGGATCTTCAGCTGGGTGCGAAGATCAACCCTATAGCTGGGTGTGCAAGGAGGAGAGAAAGAGAGAAGGGGAGAGATATCTACAAGATAAGTGTGTAGATATAACTGTATGTTTTCATATAATATATCAAGAAACACAACTATGTGGACGTAGCCCTAGGGAGAGGGTGAACCACGTATATCTGGTTGTTCTGTGTGATTGATGTTGTGTTATTTTTTATCTGTTATCATGTTGTTTCATTATTGTGATTAGATTAGAGATATAACTTCATGAATCAAGAATAATATTGTTAAGCATTGTTAGGTTAACTGCATTGTTGTTCTGGATTCACTTTTCTTTTCCTCTAGTTGTAGACACATGTGTCCTGCAACCTCCCTATTGCTACTTCGGGCGAGGCTTCATATTCTCCACAGGTGTTTCCGAAAGGACCAATAGTTAGGGTTTGTTGGTACATTGTTAGAGTGAACCCTGGGTCTGCCCTATGCCAACAAAGTGGTCTGGTCTTCATTTGTTTTTCTTTGTGCTTCTCCTCGACAAGATGTGGGTACAAGAAGTTGGGACTCGAACCAATCGAGTCGTTGCAATATCGGTCACACCAAGCCCGAAAAAACCCCATGGGGGACAAAAAGAAATATCATGGAGTAGGATATCCTATTAAAATGTTTCTCGAGGAATCACTCACGTAAAAAACAAATGAAATGATGGGAAAATTTAAAGATATTCTTTGACAGCTTCCCACAGGAGAAGCATCTTCATCAAGCGGCCATGAAATCCTCTTCAAGGTACAAGTAAATTTTGATATTCCGTTATTTGAAGGACTGATAGATGTGGATGTTGTTGATAAATGGTTGAATCTGCTCGAAGGGTATTTTTCGGTCCACAATTTTTTCGATGGGGAAAAGATTACTTTTTCACTCCTCAAGGTCATCCACCATGTTAAGGATTGGTGGGATACTTACTCTGCGTAAAGGATCGTAGAGGAATCTATAATATTTGTGGTGTCCCCTACATGGGATTCCTTCTGGGATGCTGTAACACCCTGTTTCCCCCAGTTTGTAAATATAACTGGACTGGCCAAAGGACTATGGCAGACTCATAAGTATGAATATGTGATGTAAATGGACCTGCAGGAAGAGGTCAATGAATGTGAATAACATTTTGAATTTATTGCAGGACTGCTGAGAGGGGATGTGTAGAAAAGAGACCACGATGGCAGTGGAAGGCACCTAAAAAGGTGCCATTAACTTCCACCATGAATTAATACCGTATTTAGACTCCACTAGCCCGAAGAACCAAAAGCAGCTCACTGGCCCCCAAATTTAATGTCTCGCAGGCTGGTAGGCGGGTGGCTTGATGAGGGATGGGATGGTGAACCGCCCATCCGTAGAGCCATCAGGCCTGATCGGCGCGAGGGTAATCATGCCACACGCAACCTCGCGAGAGGATAAGGCATATGGTAGAAGCGATGGGAGGGGGAAGACGCGAGGGGAACTATGGCATTACACAGAGTGAGTGATAGCAGAGAGGAAGGATTGCAACCTTCACTCCTGGTCACTTGCAGACAGACAGACGCAATCTCAGAGCATCGTGGTCTCAGCTCGGGGGTGGCTAGTGGTAAATCCACTGGGATTCGCTACACCTACGGTTGGGTGGAAACAAGCAACCCTCTCAGTTGTTGCACCCACTTCTGAAGTTATTTCTGATAAGTGTTTTGTTCATATTGCATCTTGAAATTCATATGATGACCTATATATGTATATGCTCATAGAACTGTGAAATTGTGAATGATTTCTATGTAGGAATGTCTGTTCAGTGTTTGATAAGAATGAATAGATATATGCTCATAACAGAGGAAACCACGCATGGCTTATATAGATAAAGGAATTCTATTTCTGCCTAGGTTGAACTAAGTTAGGCTTCCAGCCCGTCCTTGAGAAGTTGTTTTCCCTTACCCGTCTCCAGGGATGCCCGGAGCAGATCTCGTCGCAAAGACCTTCCCTCCTTAGAAAGGTTCACCAAGAACCCAGACAAGGGCTTGAATGCACAAGTCTTATTAACCCGGTACGAGGAGGAATGACCCTCTTAGAATTCCAAAGTAGCGGCGTAGGGGTAAGTAACGATTTGACGGATGAGATCTTGTCGGAAGACCCATGGTCATTCACGACCATCAGATTGATGGAAGTAGTGAGAGCGTTACACCTCTTGCCCTTTTTCCTCTATCTTTGTGAACAATGAGGAAATCGGGATCGTAGATCCCAAGACCCAAGAGAACATTTGGACCATGGATCTTTCCACATCCACGAAGTAGTGGAGGAATGCACAAGGTGGGACAATCTGAGCCGTTGGATCTCATCGGAAATCCTGTCGATCGTTGGATCGGGCTAAGATGCTCAGAGTTTAGTCTCTGGAGTGTGTGCAAGAAGAACGGATCTAGAACATTAGATCTTGGTCCGATTACCCGTCAGCCATTGGATCGGACAGGTAAGTGCCTTTTGGGTTGGCATTTGGTGAAGCCCGAGGTTTAACCTGAACAGTTCCCCCTTTAGGACAGGTGTCAGAAATCTGGAGAGAGTTGAGATATTCGGCATTGGGAAATCGGAGTTCCTGAGGTCGAAGGAGTTGGGACATCACAAGTCTTGAAATCTCAATGAGATCAGAGCCGACCGTTTGTGAGGACGCGTGGCAGAGATCCAGGGATCTCGCAAACTCGGAGGTTCGCAAGGTAAGAGCCCAAAGGTTGGATGCTCCAAGTCGCGAGTGGTGAAGCCATAAAAAGGATCAGGACCGTCCATCTGAGGAGGATAGGTGGTAGAGATCTAGGGATCTCGTGAACTCGGAGGTTCGCAAGGTAAGAGCCCAAAGGTTGGATGCTCCAAGTCGCGAGTGGCGAAGCCACAAAAAAAGGATCAGGACCGTCCATCCGAGGAGGACAGGTGGCAGAGATCCAGGGATCTCGTGAACTCGGAGGTTCACAAGGTAAAATCCCAAAGGTTGGATGCTTCAAGTCGCGAGTAGCGATGTTCCGAGAGCTGAGCCTGAGAGAACACATGGAAAAACTTCCAGGTAGGGCCCGCGTGATTGACAGGTGGACATGTATCACCTAGAGAAGGGAGTCAATTCTCCATTTATTTCTTGTGTCTCGGGGATTCGTGGGAGAAGGACATGAGAGCTCAACACTTGGACTTATGAAGTCACGAGTAGCGAGAATGTGAGAGGGAAAAAAAAATTTTAATATCACTTCTCGAGGGTTTGTGAAGGGAAGGTGCCAATATTTTACGCTACAACTCACGAAGGGGTGAGTTCCGAGAAGTGCGAAGGGAAGGTCAACCTTCGCTGACTTTCAAGTCTCGGAGGATCGCATAAGGGAGGAACGAGAGTTCAACCGTTGAACTCACAAAGCGGCGAATAGCGAGAGGAGCTAGAGTTTAGCCTAGCCGGCGGTCATGCGTAGAGGACGCTGACAGAAGGAAGCTATACCCATTTCGTGATCTCGGGTATCGGTGATTTGTGAAGAAAATTTGAGGGTCTTGGAATCACACCTCGTGAGGTCGCGAGTTGTGAAAGGTGCCTTCATTTAGTCACGTATGTGGTCCTGTCGAACTAAGGACAAAAGAAAGGGAGCNGGTAGTTCTGGATAGCCAAAATCTGCACGCCCAGATCTACGGCCAGGGTCTCATTCCAAAGACCCCTCGCCATTCTACCTTCACGATTGGACTCAATAGTATCGCTGAGTCACGAAACACGAAAAGGCGCCTGGTTTGTTTGGCCTATGGTCCTAACCCACGATCACAGGGAAGTGAACAGGGAAGAACTAGCCTGCACTAGACCCTAGTAGGACTTCGGGGATTCTGTTCCTTGAGGAAGAACAAAATTTTTATTACATTGTAGTGGGTATGTTACAAAGTGGTATCATAGCATGGTTACAACACTCGGCCTGATTGGGCTCATGCACGATTCGCGCATAAACTCCGTTCGAAGCACTCCTATGAGGAGTAACCCCCCTGACTTAACTATCTTGTCCAGGATTAAAAACTTGGAAAATGAAAACCTGACTGTGTATGCATGTGAAGGAGTTATGAAATTATGCCCAAATTATAAAAAAAAATGAATTTAACTCTTGACTAATAACCAAAATTTGTCTTTTCACTCAAGCGGATGATCAACCATGGGAATCTACAGATGTAGAGTATGGTGACTCGCCAAGAGGTGAGAGAAGGCTCCCACAACAGAGACGAAGAATCTGATGAAAGAAGAGCGATAGAAACCCCTCCAGACCTATCTGAGACTATGAGGAGTCTCATGGTCGAATTGCAAAGTTGCAAGGTCGATAATGAAAGGATGATGAAAGAACAAGAAAAGCAAACCGAAATTAATGTAGTTCTACTACAGAGCTTATCCAACCTATAGTGACAAATGCAGCATGAACCTGAGATGCAGAATCATGGTCATGTCAGTGGCCATACTGAGAGAAGCACATCAAGAAAGGTCCACCCCAGAGGTAAAGGACCAGTACTAGATGATTCCACTGAGAAGGAAGCTGGTGATTCAGAAGGCTCATCCAGCAGTAGGACCAGTTCCTATTCTCATAGAAAACAAAAGAAGCAAAAGACTTCCAAGAGTCACAAATTTGAGGAATTCAGGAAGGCCAAACCTCCCTCCTTCGACGATGAGATAAAGAAGGGAGAGGAAGCTGAGGCTTGGCTACTTGGACTGAAGAAATATTTCAGAGTCCATGATTTCTTAGAGAATTTGAAGGCCCGAGTGGCCACTTTCAATCTAAATGGAAAGGCTTCCATCTGGTGGGAAGACCTTAAGAATATGAAAGGGGTTCGCGAGGAGGACCTGTCTTGGAAACGGTTTGAGAAGTACTTCCGGAAGAAGTATTTGTCGGAAAGGTATTTCAATGAGAAGGCTAAAGAGTTTTATGAACTCAAACTGGGACAACTTACTGTGGAGGAGTATGTCAACAAATTCCTTGACTTACTGAGATATGTACCCTACATCAAAGCAGAGAAGGTGAAGGCACAACGCTTCATCAGTGGGCTACCCAAGGAATATCGGAACTGAATTGAATTTGACGAACCAAGGACCTTAGAAGACACTATAAGAAAGGCAACATATTTTCATGAACAATATGGACATCGGGCCGAGTCTCGTGGAGACTGGAAACAGAAGAGTGGTTCGAGATTTCAGAAAAAGGGGAACAAATCCTCGGGATTTAAAAACTACAAAAAGAACCCCAGAATGAATTTCCCAACCCAGAGTATACTCCAGCAGAACTTTCCCTCGGGGGATGGAAATAAGACTTCTGGACCTATATCAGTAAAGACTACCAACCCAAAGAAAGAACCTCTGAAATGCTGGGATTGCGGCGGAGAGCATCTCTGGAGAGACTGTCCACACCGACAACAAAACAGTCGAAACATTTATAACATGCAGGAAGCTACCATGGTCAATGATGTGGCAAGGAGTGTGCCGCAGATCTATGTAGCCTTGGATAATAACCAAGCTGACCACCAAGCTTCAGTGGTGGAAATAGAAGGTATGATTTTCAACCATCTGGTGTCTGTTTTGATTGACCCTGGTTCAAATTTGA
>SNQJ01S0036379.1:0-37357 GCA_010110895.2 Picea sitchensis
ACCCTGAGCAGCATAAAAAAGGATCTGGAGGACATCAAAAAAACCATGCGTGATGTACATACATGAGAAGATGACCGGTGGCGTCGAGTGGACAATGTGATGGCATTTCTGCAGGACCTTTGAAGAGCCATGGCGGAACGAGATAAAGGGAAGGCACAAGCTGCACAGGTCTACGTCGGGCCGCGTCTGTGTCTAGGTTACTAATGCTCCCTTATGTTTTTCTCTCTTGCTGTCAATCCTTTAGCCCTGTGTGGCACAGTAGAATTCCTTTCTCACATGCACTTGACATCTGGCCCTGCATGGTCACGTAGATATGTTTTTTTCTATGAACTAGACTTTGGACAACGATGGTTTCCCAAATGGGCATCGTTACCCTTTTTTTATTTTGGACACCTGGGAGAGGTGGTTTCCCAACAGGGCACCAATGCCAGGTAGTTAGATAACTTTCAGACATCTATATTTTTTGACCAGGAATCAATACATAAACTAAATTATAAAAAACAACATGGGTAAACCCATGGGCCACATCCCCATACCCGTTACATAAGCCCAAAACCCAAAAATCCCTAAAGAGGGGCCGAGATCCCGCGATCTCCGCTTCGACTTGCACTCTGCTTTTGACAGCCTGTCGAAGTCCAAAAATAGGTCATACATGACCAAGGATCCTTAAAAATTGGTCAAGGGCCAATAGGCCCCCAACACTCACCTGTGACTCATCCTGATTCACTTTGGTCTCGAGCTTGGCTCGAGCTGATTTGACCTGTTGTTGTGCCAAGGCCTCCTTCTCGGTGAACTCTTGGATAAATGCTTCATTGACAGGTCCCTCTAAGTGTTGTTCGAATGCAGTGACTACTTGCTCTAGTTCTTCTCCTTGGCCTTCAATTTCCTCAAATAGTTGGCAAGCTTCGTCCTCAATTGGTTGGAGTCTCTGAGTCACTTCCATTACTTTGCTCTGAATGGCATGGACATGTTGTTGAGTAGTGCGTTGTTCCTGGGATCTCTTCATCCTCTCCATGGCTGACATGATATTCAACTGCGCACTGTCGTTTCTTGTTTCTTTGCTTCCTGGAGTTGTGACTCCAGTGCCTTCAATTCAGGGTCTTCAGTGAGTTGCTCATAAGTCTGTGCACTATGATCACTTAGTTGTTTACATTCCAAAGATAGTGCTTTGATTATTTCAACTGCACTAGGGGAAGTGGCTTCTCTTTGGTCTCACATCTCATGCGGAGTGGCTGACATTGTTTGTATTTCTAGTTCTGTGGACCTCTGTTGAAGTTGTTGAATGGCTTTAACAAGTTGTGCTACCTGTTTCTCTACTGGTTCTTCCTCTTTTTTCTCTAAGCCTGTCACAGAGTGAAGTGCTCTGCTGGCTACTTCTCTTATTCCAACTTTCTCCACGAGCAACTGCTCTTTCTCCTACTGGATTTGTGCTCTATCTTATTCAAACTTAGTTTGGAAGGCATCCTTCTCCTACTGCACAACTCGACGTTGCTCTACCATATCCTCTTGTGCTTGCTTCAAGGCCACTATGGCATGTTCTTTCTCTTCTTGTGCTCGATGAAGGCGGGCTTTGGTTGCATCAGCTAGTCTACGGAGTTGGGCAGGCTCATCTCCCAACTCTGGTTCTTCTGATGGCGAGGGTGCAATGGATACTGCGTGGCTAGATTGAAGGGCCTGCTATACTCCTCTCAGCTTTGTCGCGATTTTTTCATACAAGGATTATTTCTTGGCTTCGTTGTTCTACAAAATGTCCTGCAAAGCGTCTGATATGGCTGTGATTATGAAGTCAAAGTCATCGAGCACAAGTACAGTCTGAATCTTCGGCTTGCTTTCTTTAAATTTCTTCCGCGATGTAGGTTTCGTGGGGAAACCTTCCTTTTCTTTGATGGATCTGTGTCATCAAGGGGGTTCTATGGTGGGGTTACGTCACCTTGCTCCTGCTTATATTCTTCCCCTTCTTTTTCTTCTTTCTCCTCTTTGTCCACTTCGTCACCTCCTCCTCTGCCAGGTGAATCTGAAGCAGTCTCTTCTTAGGCGTTGCTCAATTCTTGTGCATCTTCTTTCTTCTTCCTTATGCTATTGTTGGGTGCATTATACTCCTCACAGATAACTACCATGCTTCCAATGAGGTTTGGGTCAGAAAATTCTGCCTTATTGACTGCTACAAGGAACTATGCGGGCCATTCCTTAGTGATTTCCTCCAGGTCATCCTCGGTGAGCTTATAGTATGATTGAAGCTCTTATTTATTCTCATATGCGCGCGCAGTGATATATATGAAATTCCTATCTGCGCGAAACTTCATAAGGGGTCTAAACCTATCCAAAGTGTTCGGTGTCATACGAGGGAATGATTCGATAGCCCTTTTCTGCTATAGGTAGTAGGTGTGGAATATTGCAATTGGCTCGAACGGCTCAATATATGGGAAGGTTGCACCTTCCGATATCTCCCAAGTTGTAAACGTGATGAGGATCAGCAGCCATCTAAAGTGGAACTCGTAGCCCTGATCCATAGCTTCATGGAAATCGACTTCTAGTTGGTTGACTAAGTACTTCGCCCAGTTCATCTGTAATCCCTCCATGAACTTTCCTACAAGGTCAACCACAAACCCTGTGACCTGTGTGGGTTTGTTCTTTTGGACTATCTTACTAGCAATCAACTGGAAAACAAGGCACACTGCACCATTCTGAATGGAGGCTACCTTGTAGCCTCGCATCCCCTTTTCTACATCACCATAGATGTCTTTAATCCTCTGTGTCAGGGCACAATCTACAACCTTCCCTGGGTAAAAATCCTATGGATCGGGTCCCCACATGCTCAATCCAATGATCCTATGGATCAACGCCAGATCGACGGTAATACGCATGTCTAACCATAAATAACCATCTTGGAAGCACGACAAAAGGAGCTTAACGCACGCGTTAACCTCCTAGTACCTTCCAAAGTGTGGGTTTTCATGACGTTACGGATAGTGGACTGCGCGATGTTCATGGTCCATGGCTGGGGAATGATCTTCGATCTCTTTCCCTTCATTTTAATCAAGTACTTGTGAGGTGTGAGCATGTCATAGGTCTTGCGGTCCCCTAGATTATAGTCACTGATACTCAAGGTTGGAATCCTTTGCAAACTACGTGTATCCCCTTCAAGGGGTACGCTGTGATGACTGTGTAGTCGATGTCCCTCAGGACACTATCACGATTCACTATGTCGGCTAGAGGCGGGATGTAATCGGGCATAACGAACGAGATTAACTTCGCATTCGCTAAGTCATCTCTGTGCTTGGTTCTTTTCTCATCTGCAACATGAGATGGTCCAAATCCACGAGCAGTTGACGAGGAGGCTTGCACTCCTTGCTTTGATGAAGCTTGAACTCTTGTGGACATCACTCTCTCTACCATTAGATAATTAAAATTTCCTTGACTGACCTCTCCACAGCATTGAGTTCGTCCGACATGCACGCTCTCGATCGGATAACTCGGGTCGATGAATGAATGCTCAAATCAATAGAACAGGTGTCGATCTCAATAAACACAACGTGGTATCAATGAGTTCTCTTGTTGGCTGGGATATAATTTGCAAAAGTTTTCTCGGTATAACAGTCGATAGAATAAGTAGACATCGATGTCTTCTCCAACAGACAAGAGGCCTTCATCAATGCAATTATGTCAGTTACGACGCGGTCCCAACAGTCTGATGGCGATATTTCTGGTCATAACTGTTGTTCTATCCATTCGAGGCATTGGTCTAACGGTCATAAAGCCTTCAATGGTTATATCGCTTCGCCATGGCGAAGTGCCATGTTGTGATGTTTTGATATCCCAACGAAGTTCCAGTTTTTCAAACCTTCCTTCTGCGAAGTTCCCTCGGGAACCTCCTGCGGTTTTTCTAGTTTCACTTTCTTCTTACTGAGCTTTCTAGCCTTTTTCCCTGTGATATGTGTTACTAGGTTCCTCTTCCCATTCTGATTCTTATCTCCTCTTGGCATAATAACTTTGCATTGTTGAGATTCTTTCGTAGGGTTCAAGGGTAATACTTCTTCTCTATCTGGGGTAGGTGTTTTGTTCTTCTGTGAGTCTTCTTGTGTTCTTTCAAATTCGACATCCAAGTTTCTGGTTTTAAATAGCCTTGATCTATTCTCATGTTCTTCAATCAAGTGTGTTATCCTCCTAGTCATGAAATATTTTAATTCTTGCTTCTTTTGTTCTAAGACTTCCTCTTCTTTTCTTCTGGCCTGATCTTTCCCAATTTAAGTTTTTCCTAGTAATATAGCAAATGGGGTGTTGTTCTCAATAAATTTAAGAACCTCAAAATCTTCCTCTGTCGTAGTTCAATGAGCACTCATAGATATCTGAGTGAGTATTCCACATAGGGTTATCATCTTTCCTCTAAATAATCTTATTCCTCCTAATGAAGGAATCATAGCAGGCTTTCCTAAAATTTCCCAAGTTCTTTCTATCATGATATTCACCTGTGTTTCCTCATCCAGAACACAGTCAATGTCGAAGTCTCCTATTCTTGTTTTTATGCATTCTTTTTATTTGAAGATCTCTGATAAGTTGATATTTTTGTGATCATTCAGGGTTTCTTTCATTTGTAGAAATACATTCTCTTATTCTTTCTGGGGTTCTGCCATGGTCTTATTTTCTTGATCTTCCTCAGTGTTTTCTTGTCTCATATTCATTCTTTCAACCTTAGAAATCATTCTAGGGAAATCCAAAACTTCATGATTCATAGCTTGACAACAAACACAACTAGGTCTTTTATTAGGGCATTCCTTAGCAAGATGTCCCGGTCTTCTGCAACTATAGAAAAGAGTTAATCCTCTCTTTCTTTTGAACGATCCCCAACCTTTCATGTACTGCGCACTAGGGTCACAGTTACTAACCTGCAAAAAATTATTTCTAGGATACTGCATCCATTTGTTAGTCCAAACATTCTTTCTATGCATAGGGATAACATATCTTTCATCATTTCTATTAGATCTACTCATATCAAATCTTCTTTCTTCTAGTTGTGTCCTAGTTTTCAGGCTAGGAATTTGTTTATCAAACATACCTAGATCCATACTTTCGAAATAAAATTTTCCACTTATCTTACCTTTTCAATCAAACTTTTCATTGTTCTTACCTTTAACAAAGAACAAAGCTTTAAGATCTTACCTCTTTTCTTCGGATCTGACTTTTCTTCTTAGCACAGAGCTTCACAAGTCAAGTAGAATACTGTGCACTAGGGCAACAGATCTATGTATGGAGCTTTCTTTTCTTCAGTTCCTAGCAATGGCAGTTTCAAGTAGAATATTGCGCACTTCAGTAGCAGATCTACGCATAGAGCTTCTCTTTTTCTTTACTTCAGTTCCCAACAATCATAGTTTCAGGTCCTGGCAATGGAACCATTTGTTGGCATAGGGGCACACCCAAGGTTCAACGCTACAACAGTGCACCAACAAAACCCTAACTACCGGCCCTTTTAGCAACACCTGTGAAGCAGATGAAGTCTAACTCGAGGTAGAGGCAGGGGTGGTTGCAGGACTCCAGTGTCTGCAACCTTAGTTGGGACACCGATATATGATTAAAATATTTTATCAAAGCACTTAGTAGTTACAGTTCATCAGTATTTAACCAGTATCTACTTTGCAGTAAAAACCCTAATCACAGAGCACCGCAGTGTTCACCCAGATCTAGTATATTCAAGAACTAAGCACATTCACATAGGTTAGATCTAGCATTCATCCATATTATTAAGCACAAAGCATCAACAAATATATATATCATTCATTTATATCAAATCACTTAAGCAAGTAAACACATCAATACATCGCACAAAGCATAGCAACACAGGATATACGTGGTTCACCCCCAGCCTGGGGCTACGTCCACCGACTCTTCTTCTCTTTTATTATCTTTGGTCAAGCTTGTACATGCACAAAGCCACAAGATCCTACTCCGCATAGGACAGGAGATCTGTGCGCACTCCACCAGATCCTCCTTCCTCGAACTAGGTCACAACACGAAGCCTTTACATAGTCACTTTCATTTAGCCTTGCAAGTCTCACACAGTATGCACAAAGAATTTATAACTATTATTTTCACTTAGCCTTAGCATCGCACACTTGTGCCTTTGCACTAAGAATCACATACACCCCCTACTTACATTGCCTAGCTTTCTATTTATACATTACAAAATGGTCCTAAACATGGGTAAACCCATGGGCCACATCCCCATACCCGTTACATAAGCCCAAAACCCAAAAATCCCTAAAGAGTGGCTGAGATCCCGGGATCTCCACTTTGACTTGCGCTCTTCTTTTGACAGCCTGTCGAAGTCCCAAAATAGGTCATACATGACCAAGGATCCTCAAAACTTGGTCAAGGGCCAACAAGATTTCTTGTAGTAATTTCCTTCACACATAAATTTTATCTTCTTGGCTTCTCAAGCCTTCATGGTTGCACTGAAATTCATATCTCAACATTATTCATCCCTGGATTTTGGTCATCATGAGGGTATCCTTGACATAACACTCTTTCCTTGAATGTCTCTTCTCATATTTAACCAAAGTTCAAACCCTTTTATCTTTTGCTCAATCCACCTTTCCTGCATTCATGCTTTGTGTTTCCATGTGAATTTGTTGTACATGCATTATCATGAGATTGTTGAGATTAATTCCCTCATCCAAAATTTCCGTCCCCTTTTATATTTTCCCAACTTCTTTTTTTTCCATTTCTTTTCCCTCTTCTATACCTACCCTCACTCCCCTTTTCTTTTCTCCCCTATATTTTCTCTTTCTTGTTACTATACTTAGTCATGTTTCAAAATTGACGGGTTCGTGGGTTCTCACCTACATCCATATTCCCATATCATGAGTATGAATGACTGTCATGTTATTATGCACTTCCATTTTTGCAATGGTCGGTTTGCGAGTTCAAGCTTTCATATGCCAAGTTCTGAAATATACATTTTGCACCCAAAGATCCATAATCTACATAATGACCGCCAGGCTTGTTGTCTGTGTCGTGCTCTTAACTATCTCATTTCTACTATATTGAGTCTGATCAGCCACAATATAACACTTAGCCTATCTTCAATCATTCGCAACCGCAGGTTCGCAGGTTCCCGGGTTGGCAAGTTCACAAAAATTCCCAAATCCTAATTGCTCTCATATGTCCTTGTCATCTTCGTGATTTTCCCAATAGGAATTTAAGTATGGTTTAATGATAATAACTCATCATGCAGGTTTCGTAAATATCATCATTAATAAGAAAAAGGCTCGAGGAGATTTCCCATTAAACCACATTAAAGCACAATTTGCCAAAGATTATATTATTGTTATCTCTCTCAAGAGTTCATTTCAAGTATTATCTGGATAAAAGAACCCTCTCGTCAACTTATGGCAGCAACAACTCAACAACAGTTCTGTGGTGATACCTTGAATATTTTTTGGCGTGAAGACCAGAACTTTCAGTGGTCCAGAGCATATTCTTACAATTCATCTCCCTCTGCTAAAAAATAAGTGATTTTGACATCCATAATTTCTCGTGCAAGGTCTGTCCCTTAGGTTTTCGACTGCAAGGAAATAGTTGCATGGTGCATTGAGAAATACGTACCAAGTCAACAAATCATACAACTCCAGGATTATTCCCCCATCTCTCTTTCACCGCAAATATTTTGTAAGATGTTGAAGCTCCCTGAACCAACACTTACCTTCAAAGGAGAGGATTGCAGGGATTTCCTGAAAAATCATGACAATAGCCTGGACCTCTTATCTAAGTTCTTGGATAATCCTGCAGCTGTCCCAGAAGACATTACCAGGATTCGGGTTGACTCGTTTAAAAACCCCTTTCGGAAAATTGCTTGGTTGTTTACTAGGTTGACAGGCCAAGAAAGCACCACCACATTTTCCCAAATGATTCTTTGTATTTTATATTTTACAGTTAAAGAGAAATATATCTTTGATTGGGGCAAACTGATTTCCATTGAAATCTCCTCCCAATTGTCACAGTACAAAAAGGACAAGAAATTCTTCATGGCTTCTTATTTGGTGTTTGTGATAGCATATTGCTGTCAATTTCCAAAATTGTCTATATGTAAGAGGGTGAACTATGAACTTGATCCAGTTACCTTATGGTACCAAGTGTTATGGAGACACAAGGATTCTTTACATTTTTATGAAGTCTACAATGATTTTGTTTTAGTTTTTAAAGGACTATTGTTTGGTAAATATACTTCCAGATATCCGACCAGGAAAATAAATACTTGGATAAAAAGGGGATGTTGGAGCAGATGGAAAATCACAATGTTATCAAGATTTTAGGTTCCAAGGAAAATCCGTCCTTTCTTCCATGCCATGTATTTGATAAAAAAATTATCACAGAAGTAGAAAGTCAGTATAATTTATGGCTACACTTTTTCCATGAGAAATGGAAAAATCAATTCATACCATTGCCTTGGAAAACCGGAGACTTTATATTAAGGAATATAAACAAAATTGATGAATTTGTGAACCACTTCTATAATATGCATATGAAATATGTTGAAAATATAAAGGGGTTTGACCCTAACATAATTTTCGTTGAACATATGATGGCAATAGGATTCAACAATTCATTTATTCATATTGTTCTGAGTGAAGAAGAACATAATAACTTAGGTGCTCCTACTCACAATGCTAGTGACTTGGAAATGGTACTTAGTACTAATGAGTTTTACAAGCAAAAAGGAAAGGGTCCCAGGGAGAAGAGTTCCCAGTCCCCGATTGTTACTCCTAAAACTACCACATCTCGAAGTAATGCTCCAACGTCCCACCCATCTAGATAAGTTACCAACAGTAGTTCAGGCGAAGGAGGAGAAAATAATCCCCCTTCAAGAAAAATTGAGAGCTCACACAAGCTTCCTCTGAGAAAAAAGAGGAAAAATGTCGTGCAAGAGGGAGAATACCATAGCATAGAGAGCGACATCAATAGCTTCTCCCTTGAAGATATGGAGCTCGAAGAGGATATCAAGAAAATATTTCCCAACATTGATCAGTCGGGAAATATGGCCCATCAGAATTCATCATTGGAAATCATTGAGAGTGAGACTTTCAATGAAGAAGAGTCATTTTATTTTCATAGCGTTGTCTTTAATAGGGAATCCAATAAATTGATTATTGAAAAAGGTTATATGAAGAGTAAGAAAGGAAAATCTCGTTTAGAGGTTGACCTAAGAGATATAGGGCTTCACTAGATTTCTAAAATTCACAGAGAAGTCGAGGATGCTCTGGATGACTCCATTGGTGGTCTTGAAGCAGAAAACATGAAGTTGAAAGAAAGGATCAAGGAACTGGAAGATGCCTTAATGCCTCTTCCACTTCTTTCCAACCCTTTGACAATAGAAAGACCCACCACACATGTTGCTAAATTGAAAGGATATTGAAGCCTACTTACATTATCCATGAGCTATGTGGAAATAAATATTAAGAAAAGAATGGCATTGATCACAGAAGCATGGGAAATTTTGAAAAACATTGCTTCTTTTGGATCGAGGGAGCATGCCTTCCATGAGTATTTGCAAGCCGACCTGAAGAATAAAGAAGGTTTTTACCTTGATTTTGTACTACCCTTTGGAAACAAAGTTTCAAACATGAAAAAACTAAGGATAAGAGAGGAGGATCTACCCTCTCTAAGTCAGATAAAACAGTTGAACGTGTGCTAGAAAGAAAAGATAAAAAACTTGAATAATATTGTTCAAGCATGCAGCCAATCTATATCAAAGAGGGATGAATTATTCAAGAGGCTCACGGAGGTAGACCCATATGAAATCACTAACAAAGTACATGACCCCAAATTAATCCTTAACTCATTGTTCCTAACAAAGCAACAGTTTGACGAACAAGTTGAGATTTTTAAAGGGTTGTCAGTTGAAAATTTCTATGGTATACTTGAATATGATGAGGATGACATAGAAAATTGGCTAGCAGAATACTCTATGAAAAATCGGTACATTGAATAAGCATTGCACGGTATTTCCCTTGATCTACGAGACTTGGAGGGTGAGTTGTTCAACATCGAAATCTGGCATGAGATAAAAGTGCCACCAATGAAAAATTATATTGAAGAATGGTTTAAGAAAGTGATTGACAAATTGACCACCGAGGGGCAAGAAACAGTTGAGACAGTTCATGTAATCGTTGATGAAGATAATAAAAGGACACCAACAAGAAAGTGAAAACAATGAGAAACCATCATAGTAAGTTTATGGACCCAATTTCTACTTTTGCACACCCTTTAACCAGGTTTAGTTTTTAACTATGTCCATGTATCTTTGAACCTTCTCTTTGTATTTTTAACAAGAGCTCAATTGTGTTCCTTGATGATCATATTTTGATAATTCTAGCAAATTTTCATCTTTACTTGAGCTACAAGTTGATAGATATAGTTTGTTGAAGTTTAAGGTTGATCTACATTTTATCCTGGAAAGCTACAAGTACCTTTTATGCCCTCTTGTGCATTTTTAGGCCCTCGGAAGTTAATTGGATCTCAAATTTTTCATCCATTATTTGGAATGTAACTCCCTCATACATGATCCATTTGATGAACAGTTTACACTGTTATAAATCTCTCTCTGAGCTCTATCATTTTAGATGCACAAAATTATGTCTTGGGAGGAAATACAATTTTGTACAATTTGGACTGGTACCCCCAGCTCCTAGGGATAACTAAGGAGATGATGTCTCGAGGCCCTCAGGTTGCAGACATGGATTATTGAGAGACAAAATGACCAATAGTTTACACTTCCATAGACAGAGACCCACCTCACCACCACAGCTTCAGGTTCACCACGACAATATCCACCACATCAGTTGCCTTCTGAAAGAAGATGGGTCTTGCTCCATGAGGTACAAGTTAGGTATTATGGTGAGTGTCATTTCAATATTTGATGCATTTCATTTTGATGCATTTTAAACTGTTTTTAATCATGTAATATCTGCTTGGACATTATGCTCTTTGCCATGTTTCACTTTGGTGGTTGGCATTGCGCCATAGTAAGTGGGTCACCCTTGGGGATAGGTTTGCTACTGGGAGGCCCTCTTGATGAGTCATCATGCCATTCTCGACCATAATTTTCACTTTCCACACTTCATCCCCTCATATCATTACCTTTTGGGACTTTTGGTGTACTGACCCAAGAAGGGGTTGTCCCTCATTTCATGCGAAGAAGGGGATGAAGGCCCAGAGGCTTGTAGATGGAAAAAGATAAAAGTCAATCATGAACCTTCTAGATGTTCTCCTAGGGATCCTGAGGAAAATGAAATTTCTCCTGATGGGACCCATGAAAATAACTAATAAAAATGCCAAGTAAGGTGGAGTATATGTGGGAACTGTTTTTCATTCTTAGGTAGAAGCCCCACAAATTTTTTCAACTTGGGGAAGCATGATGTCATAAGGGTAGATTCAAGGTGAGAATTTTTTTTCATGCTTAGGTAGAATCCCCACCTTGGCTTCAACCTGGAAACAACTTAAAAGAATAAAAGGCAATAAATGGGCTTGGAAAAAGGCTGCATTGAAAATGAAGGTGCAACACACCCTCTACAAAGGCACCCATAAATGAGACACTACAATCCCTTGTATGACATGAACCCCATACCCAAGAGTCTTTCCCCCATCCATTTCATTTCATCCACATGATTTAGAGAAACGTCCACTTGTGAAACACTCCTAAACTTGAGGTATGATTAGCCCAATAGGTCACTCTATCAACCCTCCATACCTAAACTAGGCAAATTGTATTGGGTCTTGGACCACTTTTTTATTCTGATGAGGTAGTTTGGATGTGTATTCTTAGATGGCTCTTTTATTGATTTGATTTACTCATCATGATGCATTTGACTTGAGATCCTTGGAGGGCGTATTCATTATCTTTGCAAGCCCTAGTTGGTGGAAAATTTTGGAGGAACAAGCCTAGCTTGGGTTTCCTTGGGGATTGAATACCACTGGTTGGATACCAGAGCTCACACACTAGATGATGCCGACATGTCTTTGGAGGCCTAAGAGACACCACATAATATCTCACCTATCCCCTACAAGCCAAACGACTTGCCTTTGGAGCCCAAAATGTCACCTTTAAGGGTTTGATGTCACCCTAGGGCTAGGGTCTTGGTGGTGAAGGTACATTGGCACATTTTGATGGAAAATACTTGGATTTAAGGAAGAAACCCTAGTGCATGAGAAGGAGTCCCTATAGGGCCCAAATACTACATTTTTCTCCTTCAACGACTTACTAAAAGTGCCAAGATGTCATCCCTAGGGCTAGGGTCTTGGTGGTGAAGGGGCATTGGGAAGTTTTGATGGAATAGACTTGGATTGAAGGAAGAAACTCTAGTGCATGATAAGGAGGCCCTAGAGGGCCGAAATATTACCCTTTTCTCCTTCAACGACTTACTAAAAGTGCCAAGACGTCATCCCTCTAAGATTACATCTTTCTCCTTCAACAACTTACTAAAAGTGCCAAGACGTCACCCTCTAGAGGGATGACGTCACTTTAGGATTTCTATTGTATGTTTTTAAAAGGATAATTTAATTTTATATTGTAAAGGGGAAAATTAAGGGGTTTTTTCCCCTTACTTTGTGGTTTACCCTTTAAATGTGGACAAACTATGTTTTAGAGGATTTGTATAAATAGAGATAATCTATATTTCATTTTAACATAACTCTCCCATTGTGAGAAGTCTTCTAGATTAAACTTGTGCCCTATTTGGGAAATATATCTCTCTTGTTCTTTTGATATGGTTTTTCTTTGCTATTGGTGGAAGAAGTAATGCACTATCTCTCTTGGAGCTATTTGTTTTCATTTTGGTTGATTAATCTTGCTAAAGAAGAGGTTTATCTTGTTAATGCTTAGACTAGGTAAGGACTTTATCTTGTATTATTTCTTTTCTTGGTTACAATTTTAATTTGACATACTTCTTGGGGAGTATAAGGGAATACAACCTTATTAATCCCATCATTTTTTCCTTGGAATAATTGTTGCATAAGGTTTTACTAGGATAAGTAAAAGGGTTTACACCCTCCTAGTACTTCCTAGCTAGTTTTTCTTGCCTCAGGGAGTAAAAGGGTTTACACCCCCAAGGAGATAGCATTCCTATATATTTTTGTTTGACTCCTTAGCCCAATATTTAAAGACACTAATCTTAAATGCATTGGAGAAATAAATCTTTGCAATGGAAAACGTGAAAACACAAGATTTTGAGATTGTCTAAATTGGAAATTATTCTATGTGCTTAAGGCATCCTTGAGCCCTTAAGGAGTCTTGTTTATATTAGAACTTATTGCTGTTATTTTAAAAATTAAACTACAACCACCAGGGCTACAAAAAAAACTAAACAAATCTCTATGTAACTCACAATCCAACCGTCAGAAGTTGCTAATAATTTACCCCTATAATCTACTAGTCCTAGCGCATCTTTTGGGTGGATTCTTTGCAAGTTTTGGTGGCTGAATTTTATGTTGTAACAACATGTTTTCTACATACATAAGGCTTCAAATACATCTCTTCAACACTTGTCTATAACAACCTTGCATTGATGCTAAATTCCATGCTTCTATATTTTAGTTATACTAGTACTTGCTAGCCTTTCTCTTGCATCATTTACTTGACTTTAGCATCTTGTTTAGAAGCTATAATAATCCTTTCTTTGTTGATATATATATATTTTTGTTGCTTCAAATAGGGACAAAAATCTTAACATGCTTGTCCACTTAGCATATAGCTTATATACTTGGTGTTTCTTGTGTCCTGGGCAGGTACTATCATCATCCGCAGGTACTCAAACTTCTTGGAAACAATTAACCACTATCGAGACTCATTTCCAAGATAAATCCCATTTAGCAACTTGAAATATAGTGGAATCCACTCATAAGTATCACTTTCCATTTCATTTCCCCTTAGGGTCACCCAGGATTCCCCCCTTGAGGTGATCACTTCACCTCTAAAGTGACGAGAGTACCTATGTGAGGTGACAGTGGGTAGGTATTCTCCTAGTTGTCATCATCTTGTGGTTTGGGTCAGGATTTTCCCAACCTACATTTTGTTCAATAACATTTTGGCATCGTTTCCAGAGAGGATTTTGAATCCTCTTTTTTTCCCTAACAACACTTTGGAAATATATCATCCTGAATCCTTTACCCCTAGCTTTCCTGGAAACTACACTTGAAGGAAAATCCACTTCCTACCTTGATGAGATCATATTTAAGTTCATATGGAAACTCCACCTTCCCAGAATATATCTTCCATTAATACTTTTCCCCTAGGGAGACTCAAACCTTCTAAGGTTTACCGAAGAAAGCCTCCCCTCAAATCTCTTGTTGTCAAAACCTTTTTCCAAGGTACCCTTCCCCTTGGTCCAATGGCTCACCCTTGGGAAAACAATCTCTACAATCCCTTGAACATGGCCACCATTCTCGAATATCCCAATACCATGTCGAAAGAGTCTCATAAATGGTTGCCAAAGTTTCTAGGAAATAATGTGGTCATTGTTGATTATCATCTCTATGCCATGGGCCGAGACATGGATAATGCAGAAGTGGAACATAAGGATGTGGCAATGAAGCTACTATAATCATCATTAACCGAAGATGCTCAGAGGTGGTTCAGAGGCTTACCTGAGAATCACATAGCATCTTATGAATATTTTTCCAAGTTATTCAAGAATATATGGACATCGAATAAAAAAAACAGAATGTGTGTAGCACAGTTCAATCAGATAAAGAAAAAGGAGAATGAAACAGTAAGTGAATTTGAAAATAGGTTTGACATATTGTACAGTCAAATTCTGACATATATATGTCCTACAACTACAGTTGTTCATATCCTTTACATGAATTCTTTCTATGGGAAATTGTATTTCATCTTCAAGGACAAGAAGCCCACCACGTTTGCATACGCCAAAGAGTATAGTGTAGAAATTGAAGAGAATATTCTTGACTCAAAGGTTGATCCTTTTCAGTGTCCTTGTTCCAAGGAAGAGACAAAGACTAAGGCTTTGAGTAGCAGTGCTCCTGATCCAATTTCCCTCTTGAATCAGAAGATAGATCATATGAGTACTCAGTTTGTCGAAGAACAGAATAAAATCATGGGTCGATTAACCATTGTGGAAAGAAATCAATCTACCTACATACCTCATTTTTCTCAATAGAAAACAGATGCCACAGGTTGGAAACCAAATCCTAAATAAGAGGCAAAGGCCCCTGGTATGTTAAACCCAATTTCAATGGTCAGCACAAAGAATACACCATGTTGTTCTCCATGTCAAGAACCGCATCGAGAGGATGAATTTCCCTGACAAGATGAATACTCTCCTAACAATATGAACTTAATGGATATGATCTATAACATCCAATAGGAAGAGATCGCACATGAATATATTGATGAGTCTAGAAGATAGGGGGGAAGAGAGGGAAAACTCTGGGTGTTCAACCAGATGATGGATGATTACAGAAAGGAACTAAGGAAGAGGGAAATTTTGACATATACTAGAAGAAATAAATATTTAGTTCCTTCGTCACAACCTTCCACTCCTCCTCCATCTAAAGAGAAGGTGGTCCCACCACTTCCACCTCCATTACATGAGTTTCTTCCAAATCCAACTCCAACAGAAGATGAGATTTAGTTGAACATAGATGTTGCAGCCATGTTTAGAAAGTTGAATATGATGGTCCCTGTAACAGAAATGTGAAAAATTCCTTCTGTGAGGAGGGAAATATTGAAGTTATTACAAGTACCAATTGAGAAGGAGGACCCTCCAATCATTTTTAACACCATTTATCTTGATCGGAAAAGGGACAACAACCCTCCTTTCTATCTTTGCTTGGTCATAAATGGCCTCCACCTAAGAAATTATATGTTGGAATCTAGGGCCTCAACAAATTTCATGTCTTTGAAGGTAATGGAACAACTTGGATTAAACATAACCAAACGATATGGAAATGTGTGCAGCATTGATTCTAAGAGGGTAAAGGTTTATGGACTATGTGAGAATGTTGAGGTATTTCTAATTGATTTTTCACTTATCAACCTCCTTATGAACATAGTAGTGATTGTTGTCCCAAACACTTTGGGGATGATCTTATTGAGGAGTTGGTATGTTGCTCTTGGAGTTTTTCCTAGCATGGATCTTACCCATGCACACATTTCCATGGGGGGTGGTATCTTTGAGATATTATTGTTGGAAATATAACTGAGAGGGGGCGGTGAATCAGTTATATATATATAAGCTTGAAACTTTTCTTGTTATTTTTTTGTTCTTTCTAGATTATTATTTAATGTGTTGTTGATAACTTAACATGCATAGATATACAATATTTGATCAATCACACAGAATACACAAAGACATTGATTTTCATGAGGAAGCCCATAAAGGGTGAAAACCTCTTCTTCTTAGGATATCAATCAAGCTCCAACTTTTATGTACATCACAGTCTTTGAGCTCCAAATCAAATATGAGGCTACAACTTGTAGAGAGCACCAACTCTTATATTTCTCTAGCACCAACTCCCAGGTTTCTCTAGCACCCATTAGGTGGAAGCACCAACTCCCATAATATCTTCTAGCACCAACTAGAATTTAGAGAACTGCAATCCTCCCTAGCACCACCCTACCACCCTGATTGAATCTTACAAAACTTACTTACTTGCTCTGTCTCTGATCTAATTTGTTACAACGCCATGTCTCCTCTACCTTCTTCGGCTTCTATGCTCTGCTCTTTTGTTCAGCTTCTCATATTTGTTCAGCTTCTCTTTTGCCTTTATACTATGTGTTGCCTCTGCATACAATTTGTTGTGCCTATGTTCTCTACTTCAGGTCATGCACAATGTCTCCTTATGCCCACATACACCACCTTCGAAAAAAGCACTCACTCTTTTATGTTTTGCATGTTCTTCTCACGTTGAGTCCTCTGCCAGATGATCATAGCAACTCTTCATCTTCTCAGGCGGTTATACTGAATCTGTTCATCATTAGTGGTCATTATCCTAAGATTATTTGGCTTCTATGGTAGTCACAACTCTTTGTCTTCTCTGTCAGTTACAGCCAGTCATTTTTGGCTGCTTTGGCTTCTAAACCCCTTCCTTCACGTGATCACTGGCAGTGACCATGTGCCTATCCAAAAAGGCGCTTCACAATCTCAAGCTCCAAGTATTTAGTTGCGAGTCACTCCAACTCTCCCAACTCTCGAACACCTAAACTAGAGCCTAGAGAATGCTATCTCCTTCCTCTATTTTCTCCTGACATGACCACTAGCTATGACTTGGGGCCAATATTCAAAGTGCTTCAGGACTTCACATTTCACGTCTCCCGAGGGCAGTCTACTTCTTTTCTCAGAAGTCCAATATGTGAACTCCCTCCAAGACCAAATCTACGGTCCACTCTCTCCCTTCGATCGATGGTTATGATCAAATAATGACCTCGCGTGTCAGGTGTTTGGATGTGAGACAACCCTCACTCTTCCAACTCCCGATATCCAAAATACTTCGTGTCAAATCAACGTTCCACAATCCTTTGTGATCCAATAGGTGTGATCAACTCGTGAACTCGGACCTCACGACCTCCCGCAACTCTGCCTTTGACATTCCCGATTTGTGAGTCACTGAAATGATGATCTCCCACCACGTGTCCTTCCCAGCATCAACGGCTAGGATTGCCTCATGATTTCTGACTTCGCGAGTTTCCATTTTTTTGACTTGTAAGTCTTCCAAAGTTTGAATCCTCAAACTCTCATATCTGCTTCCACCTGTCAACCCTGACGATGGTCGGTTACGATGACTTCGGAACTTGTATCATGCACTTTCCTTGGGATCCAATGGTTTTTTGTCCACACACTCAGATCTAATGGTTGAGATCTAATCTCCTGCTCTGCGCGCTCCTTGTGTCTGGACTCCTATCCAACGGTCGAGTTTCTCTTGTCTGGACTCTGATCCGACAACCACTGTTGCTCCTCCTCCTGAGCTTATGATTTCATCGTTGTTGTTATGTTTTCCATAATTGTTTCCAATATGCCATCGTTTTTGTTGTTCTTTCCATCAATGACAAGCACACTCTTCCTGTAAACATGCCAACAATCTCCCCCTTTGGCATTGATGGCAACTGTGAAAGGATGCACTATTCTTCCTAGACCTCCAATTGTAGCATACCACACCTTTTTCTCCCCCTTTGACATCAATGTCAAAGAGAACTAAGAGTGACTCTATTCTCCCCATGAAGCACTCTCCCCCTTATTATATATACTTTGAGCACTCTCCCCCTGATCAGATAGACTATTTTAACTTGATAACAGGGTCACGCCCAACTTCTGGCGTAGATACTCAAACTGAGCTTTTGCAAACAGTTTAGTGAAGATATCAACAGTCTGATCTTTGGATGGAATATAATGAAAGGAAACAACAGTGTTGGATACCTTTTCCCTCAATAAGTGATACTTGATGGGTATATTCTTGGTCTTGGAGTGAAATACAGGATTCTTTGACACACTAATCGCACTAGTATTATCACAATGAATTGGAATCGGTGCAGTATACTTGACCTCCAAGTCTGCAAGTGTCTAAATCATCCACAATACTTGGGTACAGCAAGTGGCAGTTGCAATGTATTCAGCTTCTATAGTTGATAAGGAAATGGAACCTTGCTTCTTGCACAACCATGCTACAAGAGAATCTCCTAAGAAGAATGCACCTCCACTCGTTATTTTCCTTTCATCCATGAAGTTAGCCCAATCAGCATCTGAATAGACTGATAATTGAAAATTTTGATTCATAGGATACCATAGGCCATAGTTCATTATTCATTTCAAGTATCTGAATATTCTTTTGACAGCTAGCAAATGACTCTGTTTAGGTGCAGATTGATACCTTCCTACCATTCCAGCAGCATGCATTATGTCTAGACGAGATGTTTTGATGTACAACAAGATACCTATCATAGACCTATAAGAACTCTGATCAACATCAGGTGAACCATCATCCTTGATTAACTTGCATCCAGTGACCATAGGTGTGCTCATAGGTGTAGAATCTTCCATTTGAAACCTTTTCAACATTTCTCTTAGATATTTATCCTGAGAAATAAAAATTCCTTCAAACCTATGAGAAATTTGCAGACCAAGAAAAAATGGCAGTTCCCCTATCATAGACATTTCAAATTCAGACTACATGGCAGAAGCAAACCATTGTACCAATGAAGCATTATTACTTCTGAAGATGATGTCATCTACATAGACCAACACAATGAGAAAATCATTATCCTCTATTTTGATATATAGATTGCAGTCAAATGTTCCTCTATTGAACCCTTTGTCTTGAAGATACTTATCTGATATGTAATACCAGGCACGAAAAGCTTGTTTCAACCCATATAGGTATTTCTTCAGCTTACATACAAAGTCACGGTTATCTGACAATTGGAAACCCTTTGGTTGTTCCATATAGACTTATTCTTTTAGATATCCATTTAGAAAAGTTGACTTGGCATCCATTTGATAGACTTTAAAAATCTTATGACAAGCATAGGCAAGAAACATTCTAATAGCTTATAATCTTGCTATGGGTGCAAATTTTTCATCAAAATCCAATCCTTCTATTTGAGCATACCCTTTTTTCTTACAATATGTACTTGCTCATTCACCTTATTTTTGTAGACCCATTTGGATCCTATTACATTTTTATTTGTTGGCCTAGGAACAAGTTCTCAAGTGTCATTCTTTTCAATCTGATCCAGTTCCTCATTCATTGATTTTAACCAATTTACATCTTTACTGGCTTCATGAAAGTTCTTGGGTTCCACCATGGATATGAAGAATATATGTGATTGCTCAGTATCTTTGATTATCCTTCTCCTGGTTTGTACACCTTTGTCTTGATCACCAATTATCTGACTTGCAGGATGATTCTTTTGAGTAATTATGGAGGAAGGATTTGATGTTGATTGTTGTCTTGACTCTTCTTGTCTGGGTGTCTCTTCTCCACTTGATTCATCATCTTCTTGTGACTCTAAGATTTTTTGTTATTCATCTTCATTATTCTCATCCTCTTCTTCATCTGACTTGGTGCTTACTCTCTGTTGATCTTTTACAGGAGCTTCTTTATCAATTCAAACATCAATACAGTCTATTAATTTGTGCATTCTTTTGTTGAAGCATCTATATCCTTTACTGTTTGTTTCATATCCTAAGAACATACCTTCATCATCTCTACCATCAAATTTTCCTAGATGATCATCATTATTTTTGATGTAGAATTTACTTCCAAATACTTTGAAGTTCTTGATTGATGCAAGTCGACCAAACCATAGCTCATATGGAGTTTTATCATTGTCCAACCTTAGATGTGCTTTGTTCATAATATGAACAACCATGTGAACATCCTCCACCCAGAAGGTTTTTGAACTGTCCCTTTCACTCATCATAGCCCTTTCCATCTGCTGAATTGATCTATTTTGGCATTATACAACTCCATTTTGTTGGGGAGTACCTAGAATAGTATATTCTATTTTAATTCCATGTATGTCACAGAATTATTTGAAATCTCTTGATATAAATTCTCCTCCTTTGTCTAAGCGAATTTCCTTTAACTTCCTTGTCTGATTCTCAACTAATGCCTTAAATATTTTGAACTTCTCAAACACATCATATTTTTCTCTCAGAAAGGAAACCCACGTAAGTCTGGAGAAGTCATCAATGACCAACATAAAGTAATATTCTCCTCTAGTTCCCTCCTTTTGGAACTAGAGGAGAATATGAGAATTCCTGGAGAATCATTTCCAAAAGTCACACTTCCTAATTTAATTTCTTTGAGTGGTAAGAACTTACTTTTGTCACCTGTCATATGGCTAGAGAATCCGCTGTCAATATGCCAGGGGTTATTTTTTCTTTGAGCTGACAACACTAATCCACACTTTTAATCTTCATTCTTCTTCCAAATATTGACGTTTTCAGTTCTGTGATTTGAATCTAGTTTATAGTTCTTTAAGCGACATTCTACTGCGTTATGTCCATAATTATGGCAGATGTAACATTTTGGTTCATGGAATAAAGGATCATAACTATTGTTATGTTTAATCTGTGTATTTTTCCCATACATCATATGATTTGGAGTTTGTGGTTATTTGTTATTTGATTGTCTCATTCTTTGTTGTGGCAGATATTTATTCCTTGGCTGTCTTGATTGCTCATGTTTAAATCTTAAAGAAATTTTTACATCTTTGTGGCCAAAGTTAGAGCAGTAAAAACAATATCCATAGAAAAAATCTTTGTACCTGGAAAATGGTTGTGTTCTTTCATCAGGTCGATTTATTCCATGCCGATGATTTCCTTGAGCAGAGGGTGTATTATTTCTTTGTTCTACAGATTCAGTTCTGGTACCTTTTTCTTTATTCCTCCTTGGCGGTTGATTATCTTCCTTTGTTTTTGCAAGTTTGTTGTTGTCAATGGTTGTAGATTTTACAAACTTGATGGATTATTTGTTGCTTGGTTGACCACTACTTGATCCCTCTTCATAACCCAAACCAATTTTCAACTTTGAATTCCTTTGTTGATTCATAATGGTGGCTAATCCTTCTGAGGCTTTTATACTTGTCATATTCTGATGATATAAGGCCTGAAATTTCTATAGATATTTTCTGACAGACACTACTTCAGCTTCCAATTTTTCACCTTTTGTTTCGACTTCCTTCAATTTTTGTTTGAGGATGTATTCAATCTTATTAGCTTCTTCTAAATTAACCTTCAACAGAGCAATTTCTTCATATGGTTCATTGCATGTTTTCTCATACCTGAGCAGTAACCATTTTTGTTTTCTTTTCTTTTCTCTGAGTCTATCAATCTCTTCCATGGCACTGACAAGTTCTCCTTCAAGATCTACTACTACTTCAAAATCATCGAACTCACTTCCTGTATCTTTAGTGTTTAGATCTTCTAAAGATATTAGCATGATATCATTTATTTTATCTTCAATAGAAGAGTCAATGTTTTCATCATCTGAAGGATCATCATCATTGTTTACACAGAGGCTTTTCTTCCTAAAATTATTCTCTTTATAGACCTTTTTTTGTTTGTGCTTCTCTTCATCGTCATATGTATGATCCTTTCTTTTGTGAGGACACTTAGATGCAAAATGACCTATCTTACCACAGTTGAAACATTTGAAGGGAAGTTTACCTTTGTATTTACCTAATCCTCTTGTCAGTCTTCTCACAAAATTTACTTCAATATCATCTATATCCGAGTCTGTGTTTTTCTCTTCTTTAAAATATGCCTCTCTTGTAGTGGATTTACCTTTGGTGATTCTCAGTTCATAAGCAGTTAGGGTTCCAAGAAGTTGATCTAGTGTCAACGTTTTGAGATCAACTATTTCCTCTATAGCAAAGACCTTTGAGTTAAATCTATCAGGAAGAGATCTTAATACTTTCTGGAGTAGAAAAGGTTCATCTATCTTTTCACCTAGACCTTTCATAGTGTTGACAAGTTCTTCTACATGTAAAAATTACTTACTGATAGTTTCATCTTCATCCATCTTTAACTGCTCAAATTTCAGTCTGTGAATCTGAAGTTTTGCGTCTTTCACCTTTTCATTACCTTCATAACTAATCATCAGCTTGTCCCACATATATTTTGTTGAATCACAGTGCATGATTTTGACAAACTTGGCTTCTGCAAGTCCATTGAGGATGACATTCATTGATTTTTCATTAAATCTAAACTCCAGCTTATCATCTTTTGAGGCAAAGACTATAGGATTCACATATCCAGTTTCAACGACATCCCAAACATCAGCACCCAAAGACATTAAATATGTTCTCATCCTTACTTTACAGAAGGAAAAGTTTGTTCCATCAAATAGAGGGGCTCTATTAGTTCAACTTCCTTCATGACTAGTCATGTTCAAGCTTATGGATCTACCTTTGATCAAAGGCACCGGATCTGATACCAATTGTTGGAAATATAACTGAGAGGAGGGGGTGAATCAGTTATACATATAAGCTTGAAACTTTTCTTGTTATTTTCTGATTCTTTCTAGATTATTATTTAATGTGTTGTTGATAACTTAGCATGCATAGATATACAATATTTGATCAATCACACAGAATACACAGAGACACTGATTTTCATGAGAAAACCCATAAAGGGTGAAAACCTCTTCTTCTTAGGATGTCAATCAAGCTCCAAATTTCATGTACATCATAGTCTTTGAGCTCCAACTCAAATATGAGGCTAAAACCTATGATATTAAGCTACAACTTGTAGAGACAACCAACTCTCAGATTTCTCTAGCACCAACTCCCAGGTTTCTCTAGCACCCACTAGATGGAAGCACCAACTCCCAAAATATCTTATAGCACCAACTAGAATTTAGAGAACTACAATCCTCCCTAGAACCACCCTACCACCCTGATTGAATCTTACAAAACTTACTTACTTTATCTGTCTCTTATCTGATCTGTTACAACTCCATGTCTCCTCTGCCTTCTTCAGCTTCTATTCTCTATTTTGTTTCTATGATCTACTCTTTCTCCTCCTGTGCAACTCTCATCTCTATTCATATTCTCTTCTTCCTTTATACTATGTGCTTCCTCTACATACAATTTATTGTGCCTCTATTCTCTACTTCGGTTCATGCACACTGTCTCCTTCTACCCACATACATCACCTTCGAAAAAAGAACTCACTCTTTTATGTTTTGCATGTTCTTCTCACACTGAGTCCTCTGCCAGATGATCGTAGCAACTCTTCGTCTTCTCACGTAGTTATAATAAATATGTTCATCATCAATGGTCGTTATCATGAGATTCTTTGGCTTCTCTGGAAGCCGCAACTCTTCATCTTCTTTGTCAGTTACAGCTAGTCATTTTTTACTTCTTTGGTTTCTAAGCCCCTTCCTTCACGTGATCACCGACGATGACCATACGCCTATCCAAAAAGGCACTTCACAATCTCAGGCTCCGGGTATTCAGCTATGAGTCACTCTGACTCTTCTGACTCTTGAACACCCAAACTAGAGCCTAGCACATGCTAGCTCCTTCCTCTATTTTCTCCTAACGTGACCACCGGCTGTGACTTGGGGGAAATCTTCAGAGTGCTTTGGGACTTCATGTTTTGCGTCTCCCGAGGGAAATCTACTTCTTTTCTCAGAAGTATGATATGAGAACTCCCTCCAAGACCAAATTTATGGTTCACG
This sequence comes from Picea sitchensis, assembly GCA_010110895.2. Lineage (NCBI taxonomy): Eukaryota > Viridiplantae > Streptophyta > Pinopsida > Pinales > Pinaceae > Picea > Picea sitchensis. Next base: position 24,190 of record SNQJ01S0036379.1, read on the forward strand.
CTCTCCCTTCAATCGACGATTATGATCAAATCGTGACCTCATGTGTCGGGTGTTTGGATGTGAGCCAACCCTGACTCTTCCAACTCCCGATATCTGAAATACTTTGTGTCAAATCAACGGTCCACGATCCTCTGTGATCCGATGGCTGTGATCAACTTGAAAACTCGGACCTTGCGAGCTCCCGCAACTCTGCCTTTGACATTCTTGATTTGCTAGTCAGTGAAATTATGATCTCCTACCACGTGTCCTTCCCGGCATCAACGACTAGGATTGCCTCGCAATTTCTGACTTCGCAAGTTTCCATTTTTCTGACTTGCAAGTCTTCTGAAGTCCGAATCCTCGAACTCTTGGATCTGCTTCCACCTGTCAACCCTAACGATGGTTGATTCCGATGACTTCAGAACTTGTCTTTTGCACTTTCCTTGGGAGCCAACGGCTGTTGGTCCACACACTCAGATCTAACGGCTAAGATCTAACCTCCTCCTCTGCGTGCTCCTCCTGTCTAGACTCTGATCCGACGGTCGTGCTCCTCCTGTCTGGACTCTGATCCGACGACCATTGTCGCTCCTCCTCTTGAGCTTATGATTTCGTCATTGTTATTATACTTGCCATCATTGTTGCCAATATGCCATCATCATTGTTGTTCTTGCCATCAATGACAAGCACACTCTTCCTGTAAACATGCCGAAAATTATATAGTCGAGAGTGAACCGAAAAGCATGTGATGGATCCCAACCGTCCTGATTATACAAGTGAGGATGAGTTTGATGAGGTTCCAGAAACCATTGAGTATGATCCACAAGACTCACCTTTCATGCAGGAGGACAACATAGATATGCTACTCCCAAGGACAGATGATTACAAACAAAATGTTTCTAAGTTCCAAGGGAAAGAACCAAGGTCCATCCAGATATTGAAGAAAGAAGATAAAGAAAGAAAAGAACATGAGGAATCCATAAGAAACACAGTCAACACAAGACCTCCTTCATATCCTTACATTGATAATATACCTTACATCAACTATATTAAAGGAATTATTTCATTCATGTGGTACAAGAAGAAGGGAAAGCCTAAATATGACCAGAAGGATGAAATCGATTGGCTTGGTCTTTACATCATCAATAAGAAGTCTGAAAAAGATAAGTATTACTTGATAGCTTTGGATGGGCGAAATATGCCATTACCAGTGAATGGGTCTCTTCTCTGACCCTACATTCAGAACACTTGACTTATTTAGGGCCCAGGGCCTAGGTAAGTAGGTAGGTCATTTTGATTTCACGCATTTTCATATTGATTGCTCATGATAGTTTAGAGGAATTTAATATTTCATTTTTCTCTACTCTCTTATTGATTTCATCATATTACATGTTTAGTTTAGGAATTTTTGATAAAATTCTAAAATTTTATTTTCTAGACTAGTTGTCATTTTTGGCTTTTGATATTTATGGACGAAGGGCGATGGAACCACCCTGGATTTAACGGTTTTATGTTTTATTGTAGGAACAGTTCCACCAGGATATGTTGTGGTTCTCATGCACTCTACAGTGAGTACATGTCCCCAAGTAGGAGCCATATGTTTTCCCCATATCCTAGGGATAACTAACGAGATGATGTCTTGAGGCCCTCATGTTTCATACATGAAGTATCGAGAGACAACATGACCAACAGTGTCCACTTGCACTGACAGAGACCCACCTCACCACCACATCTCTAGGTTCATCATGACAGCATCCACCACATCATTTTGCTTCTAGAAGACATTGGGTCTTACTCCATGAGGTATAACGCATGTATTATGGTGAGTGTCATTTCATTATTTGAGGAATTTGAGTTTGTTACATTTTAAACTGCTTTTGATTATGTAATGTTTGCTTGGAAATTATGTTCTTTTCCATGTTTCACTTTGGTGGTTGACATTGCGCCCTAGTAAGTGGGTCGCCCTTGGGGATAGGTTTTCTACTAGGAGGCCTTCTTTATAATTCATCATGCCATTCCTGACCATACTTGTCACTTTCTACACTTCATCCCCTTATCTCCTTACCTTTTGGGACTTTCGGGTGTATTGGACCAAGAAGGGGTTGTCCCCCATTTCATGGGAAGAAGGGGTTGAAGGCATAGAGGCTTGTAGCTAGAAAAATATAAAGAAAATCATGAACCTTCTAAATGCTCACCCATGGATCCCAAGGACAATGAAATGTCTCTCGTAAGAAACTAATGGGACTCGTGAAAAATAGTTAATACAAGTGCCAACTAAGGTGGAGCATGTGTGGGCATTGTTTTTCATGCTTAGGTAGAATCCCCACATATGTTTTCAACTTGGGGAAGCATGATGTGACCAAGGTAGAGTCAAGGTGGCAACTGTTTTTCATGATTAGGTAGAATCCCCACCTTGGCTTCAACATGGAAACATCTTAAAATAATAAAAGGCAATAAATAGGCTTGAAAAAAGGTTGCATTGAAAATAAAGGGGCAACACACCGTATATAAAGGCACCCATAAATGAGACACTACAATCCCTTGTATGTCATGAACCCCATGCCCAAGAGTATTACCCCCATTCATGTCACTTCATCCACATGAATTAGAGAAAGGTTCACTTGGGAAACACTCCTAAACTTGAGGTATGATTCACTCAATAGCTCACTTTTTCAACCCTCCATACCTAAATTGTGAAAATTGTATAGGGTATTTGAGCACTTGTTTATTTTGATGAGGTGGTTTTGATGTACATGCTTATATGGCTCTTTTATTGTTTTGATGTAATCATCATGATGCATTTGACTTGAGATCCTTGGAGGGAGTATTCATTGTCTTTGCATGACCTAGTTGGTGGATGGTTTTGGAAGAACAATACTATCTTGGGCTTCCTTGGGGCTTGAATCCCACAGGTTGGATACTAGGTCCCACACATCGAATGATGATTACATGCCTTTGGAGGCCTAAGAGACACCATGGAGGATCTCACCTAGCCCCTACAATCCAAACAACTTTCCTTTGGAGGCCAAAATGTCACCCTGAAGGGATTCACGTCACCCTAGGGATAGGGTCTTAGTGGTGAAGGGAAATCAAGGCATTCCCAAACAATCTATTTTATGTAGACTCCACAAGTGCAGTGGGTGTGGGTGAATTTTAAGAATGTAACGTACCCAACCACCATGGCAGGGTCACGTCACACAAAAAAATTATCTTTATTAGCTCTGATACCATTTTAGTAATGTACCTAGCCTCCAGCTAGGAAACAATACATGTGGAATACACATAACACAAAACTTCTACTAATTAATCCATTATTTTGTTTTTATCCATTTTCCCATAGCCTACAACTACAATTTATAACAAATTTAGCTATGGTAATAACCATAAAACTTATGCATCTCAAGCATGGTAATAATCAACATGAGATACAACTAAACTGTTCATTACGCAAAGTTCATGCACAACAATAAAACTTGTAAATAACTCAGTACAAGATAAAACACTTATCTTAAATAATAATCGTGCACCCAGCTGCTTGGGGCGGACGTTCCACCCAATTGTAGACTGAGTGTTCCAAATCTCAACAGTCAATCACCCTCGAGATGAGGCTAGCAATCCAAAAAGGAGGGTGGTCTCTCACAGTCCACTCCAGGGATGATTTTAAGGATGGAAATTTATTTTAAAATGTAGAAACCTTGGTGAATCTTACTAATCCTTCATATGCCAACTATAAATGTTTGGCGATATTTTCGCAAAAATATTCAAATTTCTAAGGATTTTATATATTTTTTATAAAATTTTGGCGATTTTTAAGGTAAAATAATTTTATTCTATAGAATTTGGGCGGATAATTTTTAAAATAGCGAATCTCGTTTTTGGAAAAACCATGGAAAATTATCCCATGAGCGAAATTTCGCCCCTAAAATCATCCATGGTCCACTCACAGATCATAAGTCTCTCAACCCAATTGATATTCTTCTACATCTATCCCAACTTTTCCACCAGCTCTCTTCCTATTGACCTTCCTAACCCAAGGAATGCATCATTCTTTTATCAGAGATCACCTAAGGGATGTATCATCCGTTTATCAGGGTAACCCAAGGGATGTACCATTTGTTTATCAGGGATAACCCAAGGGATGTACCATCTATTTACCAGGGATAATCTAAGGGATGTACCATTCATTTATTAGGGATAACCCAAGGAATGTGCCATTCGTTTATCAGGGTCTCTCTAGCACAGGTATCTAGGAATCTCTCAACTGGGAACTCAAGGGAAATTGTTGCTAGGAAAACTATCAGCAAACCAACAACAACACTTGTTGTTTCAGTGCAACTCATGCAGGAGTTCATTCTTCCAGACTAACAACCAGGCTCTTCAGTTATCCAACTCCAATTCTCTCTAATTATGATTCAGTTACACTCCAGACTTCACCCTCCTATGGTTGCACCCACTCCAAGCTCTCTTTTCTTTCCCAACTTGACTAACTGCCCCAAACTGCTTGAACTGTTGTTACTTATTGTCTCAACCCATAAAAAATTCCTCTTTTTTTCTTGCCTTTCTTGACTCACACTCTTCCCCAAGCTGATCGTACTCAACCCCCATTTTCCAAATAACTTCGGGATGTGACAACTAACACCCACCCTCTTACATGTATTCAATGATTGGATTTGGAAACACTCAATCAGAAATGGGAAGGTTCATATACAATAATAGATTTAAGAAAATAGGTTAAATCCATAAATATGGGTAATTCCCCCCTTGGAAACCTCTTGGCCATTATCCTAGACACTCCCCTCTCTTTTGCATTAATTCATACCCCATCTCTTGTCCATGTCCCCTTATCAGCTCGCATCACATTTTATTATTAAAACATTGAAATACAATTCACATATTACATCGTTTGTTCGTAGCCACATATTATATATAAATACGCATTAATCAAACTGGGGATTATAATGGTGATGTTACATTCCCCCTCCCCTACAATTATGCGTCATCATTAATGCACTATGTGAAAAATTTCATCACAATACTTTAAAAAAAAAACTGCAATTTAACAACTCCAGCAACAACTGCAACCAAAATCTCATGTTCCTCTAAACTCACCAACCTAAGGAATGCACCATTCATTTATCAGGGATTCCCAAGAGATGTACCATCCATTTATCAAGGTTAACCCAAGGAATGTGTCATTCATTTATTAGGGTCCCCAACACAGTTGGACGAGACTCTGAGATGTGGTTCAGGAATTCTAGTTGCTCAAAACGGAGTCTTGCATTATGTCCTCCTCAGAACTGTCAAAAATTTGTGGGTATTATGTCTGCATGTTTTCTTCATGCTCCCATGTAGCATATTTAGGACCGTATTAGGTCCATTGAACCTTCACCAACCCTATGTCTTTGTTCCAGAGAAATTTGACTTTCTGGTCTAGGATGCATACCGGTTCCACCCGAAAATCCCCTCCGTGCTCCACCTGGGTCACATTCCAAACAATGACATGATTAGCATCAGGTACATACTTTTTAAGTAATGATACATGAAATACATTATGAATACACATTCATGCAGGTAAGGAAATCATGTATGAAATTGGCCCTATCTTTTCTAATATTTCAAAAGGACCAAAATATCTTGCTGTCAACTTCGGTCAGCTTCCTAATCTTAGTGAACTTCTCTTTGCCTTCACTTTCAAAAACACATGTTCTCCCACTTTAAAATCTCTGAAAACTGTGTTCCTGTCTGCATAACTTTGCTGCCTATCCTGGGCATCCTTCAAATTCTACTTAATCTTTACCATTTTATCTTCCATTTCTTTTAGCAATTATGGCCCAACAACTGCTCTATCTCTTGGATTATCCCAACTCATTGGGGTGTTACATTTCCTGCCATACAATGCCTCAAATGGAATCATTTTCAAGGAGGCTTGATACCCATTGTTGTATGCAAATTCAACTAAATGGATATAATCTTCCCACTTCGATGGTTGATCCATCCCATACATTCTAAGCATGTCCTCAATTATTTTCTTAGTCCTTTCTGTTTTCCCATCGGACTCTGGGTGATATGTTGTACTAAGATTTAAATTTTTCCCAAATCCTTTGAACAAACCCTTCCAAAAATTGGAAGTAAACTTTGGATCCTTGTCTGAAACTATCGCCTTAGGAACTCCATGTAGCCTAGCAACTTCTCTCATACAAGTTTTTGCAATATTTGTTGCCTTGTGTGTAGTCTTTATTGGAATCAAATGTGTTTCTTTAGTCAACTTATTCACCACCACCATGATGAAATCATGTTGCTTCACTATTATGGGCATATTAGTAATAAAATCAACTGATACAACTTCCCACTTCCATTACGGAATGGGTAATGGATATATAAAACTTGTTGGGTGTCTATGTTTTTTATTTACTTTTTGGCATTCTAGACACCTGGCTATGCAAATAGACACTTCTTTATTCATTCCTGGCCAAAAATGTTGGCTTATTACTTCTACAATTGTTTTCTAATGTCCTAGGTGCCTAGCATATGGCACATTGTGCATCTCTTTCAGCACTGCATTTTTCATCTCATTGGAATTCAACACATACACCTTACCTTTGTACATGAGAATTCCATCTTCTTTAAACTCATAATAATTAAATTTGTGCTGAAAATTTCATTGTTGTAATGTCTCTTTTATTTTTAAATAATTCTTATATGAATTTGTTGTTGCAATAACTTTGTCTTTTAAATATTTCATATACATGTTAATGGTTGCAATATGCACTTCATGAGCTCTCTTGTTGAGTGCATCGGCCACTTGATTTTCCTTTCCCTTTATGTGCTTAATTTTGAAGTCATGTTCACACAGAAATTCCAGCCATCTAGTTTGCCTAGCATTTAGTGTTGGTTGTCCAAACAAATGCTTCATACCACAGTGGTTTTTCCTTAGCTCGAATTTCTTACCCACAAGGTAATGCCTCCACATTTTCAATGCATGTACAATCGTTGCTAACTCTAAGTCATGGGTAGCATAATTCCTCTCATGCTCTTTTAATTTTTGGGACTCATAGCATACCACATGATCCTTTTGACTCAGGACTCCACCAAGCCCTCCCTTGCATGCATCAGTGCACACAAAAAAATATTCATTTGGATATTCAATCTTTAAGATTGGATCACTTGTCATTATTCTTTTCAACTATTGAAAACTCTCTTCACACTTGGAAGTCCATTCGAACTCCACACCCTTCTTTTGTGAGGAAGTGATTGGACTTGCAATCTTTGAAAAACATTTTATAAATCTTCGGTAATAACTGAAAAGACCCATGAATGATCTGACCTCTGTCACATTCTTTGGCGCTAACCATCCTCTAATGGCCTCTATATTCTCATGATCCACTTATATCCCTACTACTGATATTATATGCCCCAAGTAGTGAATCTTCCTTTGATAAAAGATGCACTTACTTAGTTTAGCATATAATTTGCGCTCTCTCAAAAATTGTAACACCATTCTTAAATGTTGCTCATGTTCCTCTTCTGATTTGGAATAGATGAGCATATCATCTAAGAACACAATCACAAACTTGTCCAGGTACTCCTTGAACACTCTATTCATCAAACACATAAAAAAATTTGGGGCATTTGATAGCCCAAATGGCATTACCGTGAATTCATAATTCCCATATCTTGTTCTGAATGATATATTGTTGATGTTTTCTTCCCTTATCCTTACTTGATGATAGTCTGATCTCAAGTCAATATTTGAAAATATTCTTGCACCTTTCAGTTGATCAAACAAATCATCAATTCTAGGTAAAGGTTACTTATTCTTTATGGTAACCTTATTAAGTTGCCTGAAATCAATACACAACCTTAAGGTTCCATCCTTCTTCTTCACAAACAGAACCAGGGCTCCCCTAGGTGACACTCTTGGGTGTATATACCCCTTTTTTAACAACTCTTCAAGTCGCATATGAAACTCCTTCAATTATGGTGTACCCATTATGTATGGTATCTTAGACATTGAGGCAACTCCTGGCACCAAATCGATAGAGAAATCAATGCCTCTCTTTGGTGGAAATCCTGGGATTTCCCTAAAAACATCTTCAAAATTCCTCAAGACCGGATGGACTTCAATGCTTGTCACTTTATATTTGGTTTCCTCCTCCATATGTTCTGTGTTATCCCCATTTTGTGGATAACTAAGGAGATTATGTCTTGAGGCCCTCAGGTTGTAGATATGGAGAGTTGAGCGACTACATGACCAGCAGTACCCTTTTGCACAAATGGAAACCGCTCTCACCACCATAGATGGTCACAGATTTATAGATGGCATCCACCACATCAGTTGGCTTCCATAAAGAAGTGGGTATTGCTCCATGAGATACAAGTCATTATTATGGTGAGCATCATTTCAATATTTAATCCATTTGAGTATGTTGTATCTTAGATTGCTCTAGATTTCATGATATATGCTTGGACAATATGCCTTTCTATGTTCTTCGTCTTTATGGTTGACATTCTTCCCTAGTAAGTGGTATTCCTTGGGGATGGATTTGCTACTAGAAACTCCCCAAGAAGAGCCATCGTACCGTTCCCGATCATACTTACCACTTTCCATCATTATTCCCCTTCATTTCCTTATCTCTTGGGATTTTAGGGTGTATTGACCCAAGAATGGGTTGTCCCTCATTCTATGGGAAGGAGGTGTTGAATGCCCAGAGGGGTTTATGTTGGGTAAAAGATAAAATCCATGTATAAACCTTCCAGATGCTTCACCCAGGGATCACCCAAGAAAGAAGTGAAACACTTATCTTTGAGTAAAGGGGACCCACAATATAATAAAGAATGCTTAAAAGGTTAGTTGAAGGATAAGAGGTCTCATCATGGGCCGACCTATCATGTCCATGGATATCTAGTGGTATGACATTGTCATCATCTGGTCAACAAACCAAAGTAATGGCTCTCAGTTTCATGGTTGAGAGAAAGGGGGTCTCATCATGAGCCATCCTTCTCATTTCCACTAGGTGTTTGTGGGTGACATTGCCAACATCTGGTCACCACGACAAGGAAGTGAACTACAATCTCTCCTTATGCTATATTGAGAGAAGATACAAACAAAGAAAGATAAAAGGAAATTGACGGGCTTGGAAAAAGTGCATTGTGGATGAAGGTACCACACACCCTCTACAAAGGCACCCATGAATGAGACATTGCGACCCCTTGTATGTCATGATCCCTATTCCCATTAAGTCTTGACCCCAACCACTTCATCCACTTTACATGGCTTAGAGAGGGATTTCTTGGAAACTCTCCTTGACTTAAGGAAATATCTACCCAATATGACACCTTGTCAACCCTCCCATATTCAAGCTTGACAAGTCACATAATGTCTTTGAAAAAATAATTGTTTGATATATTGATCTTTGATGCACATGCTTAGATGGCTCATTTATTGATCGGTTTCACTTATCATGAGGTTTATGACTTGAGATCCTTGGAGGACATGCTCATTTTTCTTTGTAGGACCTAGTTGGTGGACAATTTTGGGAGAACAAGCCTATCTTGGGCTTCCATGGGGCTACAATCCCACAGGTTGAATGTGAAGGGAAAGCATGTCGGATGAGAAATATCAGACTTGGAAGGCCTTGAGATTGACTTGGATGACATAGCCTAGTCCCCACATGTCAAACCTTTTTCCTAGAAGAGTCAAAACATCACTCCTAGAGGCATGACATCACCTAGGGGGGTTAGGGCTTGGTGGTGAGGTGCCACTCATTGACACATGGATGTTCTGAGGAGAAAAGGGTCTTCACCATGATGAGATTGTCTAGATTCTTGACATGTGGCCTTCAGAGGCCTACCCATTCTTCTCCAACACCAATAACTTCTTCAAAGTGGAAAAACGTCCCCTAAAGGGGAAACGTCCATGTAAAATTAGGGTTTATTTGTGAAAAAGTGAAGCTTATATGAATTGTTTAATATTACTATGTTAAAGGGGGAAAGATTAGGATTTTTTACCCCTAGTCTTGTGGTTTACCCCTTAATTTATGGACAAGTCACCTTGGTGACATTTTGTATAAATAAGAGATCATAAGATCTCATTTTAACATAACTCTCCCTCATTTGTGAGAAGTATTGCTATGAAATTTTCACTACACTTGGCTCTATTTATCTCCTCTGCACTTGCTTATGGATATCTTGATGAATGGTTGATGGAGGGGTGAGGAGCTAGCCTTGGATGAATTCTTTTTAGCTTTTATGGTGGATTATCTTAGCATCTTTCTTGATTTGGGTATGGTCTTTTACTTTTATGTTATCATTATTTTCAAATCAAGGATTTTTGTGCTAGGAGCTAGGTGGGAAGTATAAGGGCATACAGCCCTACCATAGTCCTCATCATTTTATTCTTCATGTTATTGGCTAAACAAAGGTTTGCTAAGAGAAGTAAAAGGGAATACACCCTCTTAGCTTAAACCCTAGCTAGAGAAACTTGACTTGGGAAGTAAAAGGGATTACACCCCCAATGAGGTAGATTCTCTAGCTCTTTCTTTTATTTGACTCCATTAACCCAATAGTAAAGGCACTAGTCATATATTTGTTCCATTGGAGATATAAAATCATTGCCTTGGGAAACGTCATTTTTTACCTTTTGAAAGGTCTCTTGCTTAAAGTTGGTTTGCCTCGTTGAGAGGAGTCTTCCCCTACTAGGGCATCCCCTCTCTCCCACTACTTTACTTGTTGTTAAAAACCCTAACCTATACAGCCATTAGGTTTGATCTAACCTAGATAAACTACCTTCATAACTCCTAAACTAACCCTAGAGTAGCTCCTAAATTTTGCACACTAACTCTACTAACTAGGGCACACCTTTTGGGCTACTTATTGGCACTTTGATGGTGTAATTTGCTTGCTTTGATAAAAGTGAATGAATGCTACAGCCATAAGGCTGCAATTTTCTGAAAATGCATGTTATAATAACTTGATTTATTCAACCTCAAAGTGTCATTTTCAGTCATAATTGATTTCCATACTCATTGATAATAGTGTTGATTGATCTTATGCTTTACGTGCTAATTTGTCTTGCCTTTGATATATATTGTTATCTACTGCTGAAAATTATGGATGGCAAGCTTAACTTGTTGATCCATACTAACATATATCATTGCAAGTTGGATTTTCTTATGTTTTGGGAAGGTACAATCATCTGAAGAAGTACTATACCTTTGGAGAAACAATCACTTGAATTACAAGGCATCTATTCCCACATTTCACTCAACTTAGACTTGACCTCCTAGGGGCTTCACTTCCATATCTATCCATATCCATCTATTTCCCCTAGGGTCACCGAGATGATACTACTCAACATAGTTACCAACTTAGCGAGAACTGTCTGAGTTCTCGTTTTTTAGAGATGGTCAATATTTTACCGTTTTTAAAATGAATTGCTCCCGGTAGCACCCCTCTCCCTTTAGGTGGTTTCAATATTTTAAATTTTTTGATCCACAATGTTTCCACATTTTTTTAAATGATTAACTTTCATCTATTTTCAATTTTTTTGTTAGCAGTGTTTTTAGTCATTTTCCATGTTTCTTTCAATCTTAAAAATATTTTTACCATATACTTTTTTAAAGGATTCTGATTTTTTCATATAATTGTATCTCCTTAATTAATTTATTATTCCATACTTTCAAATATAGTGGAAAACACCATTTTAACATTGTTTACCTTTACTTCAATACATAGAAAACAATTGTAGTTAAATAACTATTTTTAATATTTAACAAAAAATATAATTCATTTTTTTTTTTATAGAATTAAAAATAGAAAAATAAAGAATTGAAATTAAAATAAAAAATAAAACAATTTAGATAATAAAAAATATTAAAGAGAGAAACTTAAAAAACTAAAGAGTAAAAAAAACAAAAACCAAAACAAATATATAAACTAACCTAAAACTAGAAAAAAAGGAATTAAAAACAAATTTATGGCCCAAAACTTTAGAAAAGTTTAAAACCTATGAACAATTAAAAATATATATTAAAACAAATTAACGCACTTAAACTACAAAATTTAATACAAAACTTAAAAAACATAAAATTACAAAATAAATTTATTTTTGTGCAAAATGAAAATATGTAAAAGGTACATGAAAAACAAACATATTAAAAACATATGCATGGGTGATGGGGCATCACCCCAACCCCAGGGGCTAAACCCTGGTCCTACGGGCCAGGCTTGTCGGGTGGGATCATGGTTTCGGAGACATCACAAGCCTGAGATAAACTATGGTTAGGGTCAGGCTTAGCCACAGGGGATGGGGTGATGCGGAGCATCACCAACAGGGGATGGGGTGATGCCCAGACATCACCAACCTGAGGGGATAGGGTGATGCCGGAGCATCAATAGCCCCTGAGGAACCCGAGACCACATGGCCTTAATAGCCCATGCGGTTGGAGTGGGTGGAGTATTAATGAGAGGCGATGTTGAGCATCACCCAGAGACTAGATCTAAGCCAGTCCCAGACCAGGAGAAGCAGCCTGTGGGGGTTCAGGTGATGTTGGACATCACCCATCCCAGGGCTATCCTTGCCCATGGGACGAGGGTTTTATCCCTAGGGGTTGGGGTGATGTCAGACATCACCCCAACTAATTAAGCCTTGGCCCACAGATGGGATGAGCTTAGCTTCGTGGGGTTGGGAAATGTTGGGCATCGTCCCCACGGTACTAATAATATGTAGGTTTGTAATTTTTTTTTGGTTTTAATTTTAATTAAAATTTATGTTATTTCAATTACAAGTATATTTTTTTTTTATTATTTAAATGTTATTAAGTTGTTTTATATTTGAGTTTTTCTATTTTTACTTTAGTTTCAATTAAGATTGATAGGTTTTATTTTTTTACTTTAGTTTCAATTAAAATTGATAGTTTTTGTATTGTAAAATTGCTTTAAATTTTCTTTTTAAATTTTGGTTTTCTTTTTTTTTAAATATGCTTAGAAGTTTATTTTAAAATTGGTTTTAAAATTTTATTTTTAATCTTTCATTTTTTGATTTTATTAAAATAGTTTTGTTTTCATTTAAATATTGTTTTTAAAATATATATTTTTGAATTTTTTGTCTTTTATTTTAATTTTAAAGTTTTAGTTTAAGATTTTTTAATATTTTTCGAATATTTTTTATTTTACACTTTTTTTTTGGTTAAAT
>SNQJ01S0036379.1:37541-54692 GCA_010110895.2 Picea sitchensis
AAAAAATATACAATTTTTTTTAAATTATTGTTTTTGGAGGAAAATTTAATTTTTTTTTGTTTCTTTTTAGTTATTTTTCTTTTTCACTTGTTTTTTAATCTTTTTTTTAACTAAATTTAGAATATATTTTTTTAAATGTGTTTTTTTGGTCATTTAAAAAAATAATATTTGCGAACATTTTGTTCTTTCTATTTATTTATTTTTTAACGTAAATTAAAAAAAAATTGTAAATAAATTTTCAAGTGATCATTTGGGGTTCAATTTTTGGTTGTTTATTTACGTAGGGTTTTGTTGTCAATGTCACAATTTCAATTAGGTCATAAATAGCTATGAATTTCACATTTAGGAAAAAACATTTTGTTTTACGTAGCATCACTTTTTGATTTAGGTGTTGATTTTAAGGTTTTTTGAGCTATTGTCTGAGTTTCGAAGGCCATGTTTGAAAAATGTTGTAATTTTGACCTTGTTTAAAAAAATAGTGCTACCGGTAGCACCACTTTTTGATTTGGGGGTTGATTTTCATGGTTTTTACGCAAACATATGGTTTTTAAGGGCTAGATTTCTCGTTTTGAGGTCATAGTTCTCGTTAAGTCGATAACTATGTTCTCCCTAGAGTGACCTAGTCATGCTTGAAGTACAGGACCTACATCGTGGTGACATTGGGTGTAGGATTCCGAAGTTGTAGCTCTTGCTTTGTGGTTGGGTCGTTCTTTTCCCAACCTACAACTTGCACTATAACTTTTTGGTGTCATTGTCTGGGAAGATTTTGAATCTTCTTTGTACCTTGACAACACGTTAGTAAGCTATCCAAAAATCTTTTCCCTTAGCTTTCCTGACGACTCCACCTCAGGGACGTTCTCTTTCCCTTTTCTTGATAAGCTCATCTTTAAGCTTATCTAGCGACTCCACCATGCCACCAAAGAAATGTGCGTCTAAAAACCCTCCAAGGGTTCTAAAGCACCACCCAAAGGGCCTAGTCCCCCGTCCCTCATAATTGCTCCTTTACTTCTCCTATTCCTTCATCCTCACCTACTATTTCCACACCTCCGCTTTCACCTATACCCACATAGCCAAGTGTTACTTGGATTCTGCAAAATAAAGAGGCACACAAACCTTTGGACATAACAAAGATCCATGGATCCCCTCATAAACTCCCAAAGGACTTCAAAGAATGGCTACCTATCTTTTTAGGAGAGGACCTTACTACACCAAAAGATCACTTATATCTTTTCCTACGTAGTTTAGAATCCTGTGACCAACATGAGGATATCCTTATGAAACTTTTCGCTTACACTTTTTTTAGAAGGGACAAGGATTGGTTTGATAACATTTTCCCAGGAACAATCATAGATTGGAAGCTCTTTCCAGAACTTTTTACCAAAAGATTCGAAAAAAGAAAGATTACCAAACCTTGTGTACTCAACTCCACAAATGCAAAAGAAAATCAGAGGAAGATATAAGGGATTTCAATGATAGGTTTAACACCCTAGTAAGGTGTTTTACCTAGTAGCTAAAACCTCCCAAAGCTTCCATTCTCAAGATATATATATCAACTATGAAAGATCCATTGGGCCCTAATTCGGGAATGTCCTACCACTTTGTTTGAAGCTTAGGAGAGAGCATGTGAAATAAAAGAAAACTTAGACACCTCTCTCAACAAGAAGAAGAGAACCCCAAGGAGACCCTTCAGATTAATCAGATTGATGACTTTGCTTCACCATAACTTCCCCTAGAAGTTAGAACTTACCTACAAGAGGAACGAGAGAAAGTAGTTGAAAAGGCAGCGTGTCTCATGATCAACCTTTTAGAATAAGAGAGAGAGAAAACATTAGAAAAAACACCTTTATCAATTAAGATCTTGGAATTAGAAAAGAAGAAAGCCATGGAGTTGGCTGAAGTAAAATTCTCACAATACTTTCAACAAATCTTTGCAGAGCCTCTCAACAAAATGTGGTGTGAGATGAACAAAGGTAAATAGAAAGTGGCTCTCCAAGACAGTACCAAAACTAAAAATATTGTGGGTCATGACAACATAAACCATCAAGTTCTGGAAGAAGGAATAGACAATATGTTTATTTTGGTGTATTCCCCTTTCGTAGATGAAGAAATAAAAGAAGGATCTTAGGGACTGGATTTTGATGGTGCACACTCAAGTACAGGCTCGGGTGCAGGAATAGTCTTAAGGTCGCGGGATAACGAGACCACCCTTTTTTCATGCAGACTTAAGTTTTCCTACACAAATAACATTGTTGAGTACGAAGCCCTTCTCATGGGCATAAAATTGGCCATCGATATGAACATCAAGAACCTGCATGTAAAAGTGGATTCTGACCTAATTGTTTCACAACTCAATAGGAAGTTTGTTGTAAAAAAACCTACGGTTTAAACAATATAGAGATGTTGTTTGGGATTTCATACAAGGGTTTGACAACTTTTTCATTGAGGCCATCCCTAGGGAAGAAAATCACTTGGAAGATAGTCTTGATGTTTCCACTCCAAACTTACAAATTTCCAAAGAAATCGGTTTCTACAAGCTGGAAGTCAACTTCATACCTTCATTACCTGACAACTAGGAACATTGGCAAGTTTTTGAAAACAACAGTCAACTTCTCTGCTTTCTACAGAATTAGGGAGAATTATCTGAAGCTCGAATAAACTTGTTGGCTAAGAGGGAAAGCATCGAGATCATCGATGTAGCCGACGGACCCCTACCCAAAGGAAATTTTCCTTTAGAAAACCTCTTTGATTGAAATGATATGCATAAATGGAAACCTTCCAACAAAATCNAAGCTCGAATAAACTTGTTGGCTAAGAGGGAAAGCATCGAGATCATCGATGTAGCCGACGGACCCCTACCCAAAGGAAATTTTCCTTTAGAAAACCTCTTTGATTGAAATGATATGCATAAATGGAAACCTTCCAACAAAATCAGTGACGAGATTGTTGAATACAATATTGGAACCGAGGAATCCCCGAAGTTAATCAAATTTGGTAAAGGAACAACAACTGATGAGAGGGAAAAGATGACTACACTTATAAGAGAATTCAAGGATGTCTTCGCTTGGTATTAAGAAGATCTAAAGGAATACCAGGAAGACGTTATACAACACGCCATTCCCCTCATTGATGGCACAAAGCCTTATAGACAGAAGATCAGAAAGATGAACCCAAAGGTTGCCCCACAAGTACAAAAAGAGTTACAAAAGATGGTTGAGGCAGAAATAACTAAACTGATTAGATATTCACCATGCATGTTGAATCCAGTTATTGTAAGGAAAAATAATGGTGATATCAGGATATGTGTAGACTTTAGAAACCTAAACCAGGCTTCGCTTAAACACAATTATCCCTTACTAAACATGGAACATCTTTTGCAAAGGGTAATTGGTGCAGAGATGATGTCCATGCTTGATGGTTTCTCAGGGTATCATCAAGTTTTGGTAAAGGAGGATGATCAACTCAAAACTACTTTACCACCCCTTCAGGAACCTATAAGTATTTATGAATTCCTTTTATACTTGTTATAGAACAAGTTGTATGTTGGGAGAAGCTCGACCAAACCACAGAACAAGTGCTACAACTTGGGAATCCAACACTCAATGTCACCTCGATGTAGGTCCCGCACTTCAAGGGTGACTAGGTCACTCTAGGGAGGCGATCTCGGTGACCCTAGGGGGATTGAGATGGGTATTAATATGGATGGAAATGAATCCCCAATAGGTCAAGTCTAAGTGGAGTGAAAGGTGGAAAGATATGCCTTGCAATTCAAGTAATTTTTTCCCCACAAGTATAACACTTCTCAGGATGATTGTACCTACCCGAGACATAAGAGAAGACACTTTGCAATGGTATATGTTAGATGGATCAGAAATTTAATCTTGTTGTCCCTAATTTGCAGTAATAGATAACAATATATATCAGCAAGAAAATGGTACATACTATGCTCAATAAATGTTAAATATCAAGTTGAAAATGCAAGAGAAAGACTAGTAATGACTAGCTAAACTCAAGATGAAAAACCAATACTCTTAGCATAAAGATAAGGATGTTGTAAACACTTGTTTGCAGCAAATTATATCCACATTATGGCTGTAATATTCAATGCAATACAGAAATAAAATCAGCCACTGAAATATCCTCAAAATTTTCAAAAAAGTGCGTTAGACCAAGGAGAACAAGTGTGCAAACTTTGAGCAAAATCTAATGGTTGATAAGAGAGTTATTCAAGCAAGTAAGTTAGGGTTTCTGCAGCCCTAATGGCTGAATATGAAATTTTATAATAGCAGAAATAAGTACCCCCTATATGGGGACACCCTAGTGGTTTTGAAGTTCCCAAGGCACAAGGAAAACAATCCACTTTGCAAGAAGTAAAAATGATCGAAAATCGCGTTTCCCAATGAAATATTTTATTTATCCAATGCAACAAATCAATGACTAGTTCCTTTACTATTCGGTTAATGTAGTCACAAGGAGCTTATAGAAGCTACCTCCTTGGATGTTTAAGTCGTTTTACTCCCAAAGGAAAGTTTCTCTAAGCTAGGGTTTAAGCTAAGAGGGTTTATGCCCTTATACCTCTCTTAGAAAACCCTTAGTCAATGAGATGAAGCAAATAGAATGATGAAGGCTATGGTGTGGGTGTATGCCCTTATACTTCCCACCTAGATCCTATCATAACAATTCTTGACTTGAATAAAATGATATCAAGGGAGAAAAAACCATACCAAGATCAAGAGAAATGCTAAGACAATTCACGACATGAGCTAGAAAGGATCATCCAAAGCTATTACTAGGCCTCCTCCATCAACCATTCATAAACATAGCCATAAAAAAGTGCACAAGAGCTAAAAGATCCAAGGAGGCCGAAAATTTCAAACCAAGTCTCTCACAAGAGGGAGAGTTATGATTGAAATGAGATCTTATGATCTCTATTTATACTAAATGTAATTAACATAGTTTGTCCACAAATTAAGGAGTAAAACACAAGATTAGGGGTCAACAACCCTAATCTTTCCCCTTTAACAAAGTAATATTAAACAATTCACTTAAAACTTCACTTTTGCACAAATAAAACCCTAATTTAGAATGATATCACCCCTTTAGGGGACGTTTTGGCATTAGGAGAAAGTCATTGGTGTAAGAGGAGGGTGTCTAGGCTTGCCAAAGCCACGTGTCAAGCATCCAAATATATTCCTTCAAGGCCAATACCTCAAACCCCTCAAAACTTCCAAGTGCCAAAGCATATTATCCACCACCATGCCCTAGACCCCAACACATGATCTCATGCTAAAAAAGAGGACGTTTGACCCCTCCTAGTAAAATCGTTTACAAAGTGAGGAATGGGCTATGTCGTCCAAGTCATCATTAAGGCCTTCCAAGTCTGATCTTTCTCATTCATCATGCAGTCCCCTAGCATCCGACATGTGTTCTTGTATCCCCATGGAAGCCCAAGCTAGGATTTTTCTCCAAAACCTGTCCACCAACTAGGTCCTGCAAAGACAAATGAACACACCCTCCAAGGATCTCAAGTCATAACATCATAATAAGTGAATCCAATCAATAAATAAGCCATATGAGCATGTGCATCAAAGATCACTATATCAAAACATTAACAGCTCTAAGACACTATGCGACTTGTAAATCCTAAATATGGGAGGGTTGACAAGGTGTCCTATTGGGTAGATCTTTCCCTAGGTCAAGGAGAGCTTCCAAGAGGTCCGTCTCTAAGCCATGTAAAGAGTATGAGGTGGATGGGGTCAATACTCAATGGGCATAGGGATCATGACATACAAGGGGTCATAGTGTCTCATACATGGGTACCTTTGTAGAGGGTCTGTGGTACCTTCCTCCGCAATGCATTTTTTCCAAGCCCATCAATTGTCTTTTATCTTTCTTTCTTTATATCTTCTTTCATAAGAGCATAAGGAGATATTGAAGGTCACTTCCCTAGCATTGTGACCAGGTGATGGAAATGTCACCCACAAATACCTAAAGTAAATGAGAAGGATGGCTCATGATGAGACCCCCTTTCTCTCAACCATGCAACTGAGAGCCATTTCCCTGGTTTGGTGACCAGATGATGACAATGTCATACCACTAGATATCCATGGACGTGATAGTTTGGCTCGTGATGAGACCTCCTATCCTCCAACTAACCTTTCAAGCATTTACTTATTATATTGTAGGTCCCCTTCATTTCTTTCTTGGGTGATCCCTGGGTGATGCATCTGGAAGGTTTATATAAGGATTTTATCTTTTACCCAACACCTGCAAACCCTCTGGGACTTTAGCCCCTTCTTTCCGTAGAATGAGGGACAACCCCTTCTTGGATCAATATACCCTAAAATTCCAATATATAAGGAAATGGAGGGGAATGATGATGGAAAGTTGTAAGTATGGTCAGGATTGGTACAAAGGCTCATAAAGGGAGTTCCCAGTAGCAAACCCATCCCCAAGGAAAACCACTTACTAGGGCACAATGTCAACCACCAAGGTGAAGCAAGGAAAAATCCATAGTGTCCAAGCACATATCAAGAAATATAGAGCAATCTAAGATACAACATAATCAAATGGATTGAGTATTTAAATGATTCTCACCATAATACTGACTTGTACCTCATGGAGCAAGGCCCACTGCCTTCTAAAATCCAGCTAGTGTGGTGGATTCCATCTGCAAACCTATGACCATCTATGGTGGTGAGTGGGTTTTCCATATGTGCAAAGGGTATTGTTGGTATTGTAGTCTCTCGGCACTCCATATATACAACCTGAGGGCCTCGAGACATCATCTCCTTAGTTATACACAAAATGGGGATAACATCTGGCTCCTACTTGGGGACATGTGCTCAACGTAGAGTGCATGAGAACCGCGACATCTCCTGGTAGACCTGTGCTCACCGTAGAGTGCATGAGAACTGCGAAATCTCCTAGTAGACATGTGCCTGCAAGGAAACATTAAACTATCAAGTGCAGGATGGCCTACTCATCCTTGTCCTCATATGATCATAATCAAAACCCACTAAGCTAGAAAACAATTTTTTGACAATTTTTTAATAAATTTCTAAGCTGAGCATGAAGTCAATATGCAACTAGAGGAAAATGAAAATGAAATGCATCTAAACTAATATGAACAATCAATATGCAAATGAAAGAAAAACAAAATGACTTACCTGGGGACTTGGGGCCATGAAGATCACGTGCTGGATGATGTCAGGTGAAGTCATACAACTAGTGCAACCATTTGATCAGTTCATCAAAGTATCACTCCTGTGCTTAATCATATAATACAACAAAGATAAGTTAAGAACATAATAATCATGAGTATAAACATACATATAATTGATCATGAAAAAAAATTCATGAAGATTGGTGGGAGGGATAAAATCCTACTCGAAAGAGAATCCATCAGCCCGATCATCCATCCTGAAAGTGTAGACACAAGACCGATAAATCCATCTCTGAATGGGGATACTATATGTAGATGAAGGTTAATATTCATCCATGCATAAAGACTCACTACTTCTTGAGGGCTAAGAGGGAATGAGAGATCATAAGAATACTACATGGTCTCTTGGAGAAGAGGGTAAGAGATAAGGAATGGTCTTAGGTGTAGAAAACACTACCTCTTCCCCTATGAATCTCCATGGAAATCTCCAAGATGAAAATACTTCCACTTTGAAGAATGAATCTCTGATCCCTCTAAGGTGGCCTTGTCCTGGTATTCCTCAAAATATGAGCACACTGGTTAGAAGTACTCATAAAACAAATATGCATCCTCAAAAAGGTATGTACCAAAGGATGATTGAGGATCACTCTGAGTAAGTTGTGGCAATTCATCCTCAAAGGGGTGGAACAAATCTGTAACCATTTCATCACCAAGCAGCCAAACATACGAATCATATATGTATGAGGACCAATCCTCTGATGATGACACCCCCTCTTCCTGAGAGCTACCCTCAATGTCATAAATGGAGTCTCTATCAAATTTAAGACAATTAAGATCTTGTATGCATCTACCAGTCTATATGAAAGTGTCTATAGGCTCATCAACCATATCGAAGGGTACTTTCACAACACCATTAGTATGACTAAAAATGACCATCCTTTTGTCTTTGTGTGCAGGAGGAGCAGAGGCATGGACGTCTTCAACTGGACCTTCAAATTATTCATCATCGAGACTGATCGCTTCTTCAACATTAGGCAGTGAAAAAGGTTGGAAAACCTCGCCTTCATCAAGCGGGATCAAAGATAGTGGTCCCTCAATATGTTGTGCTTATCATAATTCTTCTTTCTTTTTATAGACAATCCCTTCCATCGCCTCTTCATCACAAGAGGCTCGATTCTTAGTGCATAGTTCTTTGCTTTCTTTTCTTGAAGGGGATCTATCATATCCAAGGTTTCCTCTGATACTTTTTCACTTTCAAGGTCATGGAATAAATAATTATCAAGGTATTCTAAAGGGTCACAACTCATTGTGTTCTCTTCTTTATGACTTTCTTCGTGTTTATGTTCTTCGAACACTTCTTCATCATCAGGGGCAGGAAACAACTCTCTTATGATATTCATCATTTCCTCAGCAGCTTTATTGGCATCCTTTTCCTTTTCCATCTGTAAAAGTTCCTTCTTTGAGGAAAAACAATTTTTGGATAGGGGTTCATCCCATGGTGCCATATTTCCATTGACTGAAAGGACACCTCAATGGAGTCATCAGATGAGATCAAGGCTCATCAAAGGATGGAAAGGGGCGAAAAGGGAAAGGTGGGTTCTGGGAAGGTAGATTCGCTAGATGAGTTTCAAAATGAACTCATCAAGGAAGGTGGAAAGGGAACGTCCCTCGGGTGGAGTCACCAGGCAAGCTAAGGGAAATGATTTGGGATAGCTTACCAAAGTGTCATTAGGATATGCACAATATTCAAAATCTTTCCCAACAACGACGTTGAAATGTTATAGCACAAGTTGTAGGTTGGGAAAAGCCTGACCCAACCATGGAACAAGTGCTACAACTTGGAAATCCTACACCCAATGTCACCTCGATGTATGGCCCGCACTTCAAGTGTGACTAGGTCACTCTAGGGAGGCGATCTCAGTGACCTGAGGTGGATTGAGATGGATATTAAGATGGATGGAAATGAATCCCCTATAGGTCAAGTCTAAGTGGAGTGAAAGGTGTAAATAGATTCCTTGCATGTCAAGTAATGTTTGTCCCATGGGTATAACACTTCTCAGGATGATTGTACCTGCCCGAGACACAAGAGAAGACAGTTTGCAATGGTATATGTTAGTTGGATAAGAAAGTTAAGATTGTTGTCCCTAATTTGAAGCAATATATAATAGTATATATCAGCAAGAAAATGGTACTATAAGATTCTCAATAAATGATAAATATCAAGTTGAAAATTCAAGAGAAAGAGTAGTAAATGACTAGCTAAACTCAAGATGAAAAACCAATACTCTTAGCAAAATGATAAGGTTGTTGTAAACACTTGTCTGCAGAAAATTGTATCATTCTTATGGCTGTAACATTCAATGTATTACAGCAAGAAAATCATCCACTGAAATCTCCTCAAAATTTTCCAAAACGTGCATTGGACCAAGGAGAACAAGAGTGAAAACTTTGAGCAAAATCCAATGGTTGATAAGATACTTATTCAAGAAAGTAAGTTAGGGTTTATGCAACCCTAATGGCTGAAGATGAAATTTTATAACAGCAGCAATAAGTACCCCCTAGATGGGGATGCCCTAGTGGCTATTAGGTGCCCAAGGCACAAGGAAAACAATCCACTTTGCAAGAAGTAAAAATGATAAAAAAATCATGTTTCCCAATGCAATATTTTATTTCTACAATGCAACAATTCAATGACTAGTGCCTTTACTATTGGGTTAATGGAGTCACAAGGATCTTAGAGAAGCTACCTCTTTGGGGGTGTAAGCCCTTTTACTCCCCAAGGCAAGTTTCTCTAAGCTAGGGTTTAAGCTAAGAGGGTGTATGCCCTTATACTTCTCTTAGCAAACCCTTAGTCAATGAGATGAAGCAAATAGAATGATGAAGGATATGGTGGGGGTGTATGCCCTTATACTTGCCACCTAGCTCCTAGCATAAAAATACTTGACTTGAATCAAATGATAGCAAGAGAGAAAAAACCATTCCAAGATCAAGAGAAATGCTAAGACAATTCACCACATGAGCTAGAGAGCATCATCCAAAGCTAGCGCTAGGCCTCCTCCATCGATCATTCATAAACACAGCCATAAGCAAGTGCACAAGAGCTAAAATAGCCAAGGATGCCTAAAATTTCAGACCAAGTCTCTCACAAGAGGGAGAGTTATGATTGAAATGAGATCTTCTGATCTCTATTTATACTAAATGTAGCTAACATAGTTTTTCCACAAATTAAGGAGTAAAACACAAGATTAGGGGTCAACAACCCTAATCTTTCCCCCTTAAAAAGTAATATTAAACAATTCACATAAAAAAAATTGTTTGCACAAATAAAACCCTAATTTAGAATGATGTCACCCCTTTAGGGGACGTTTTGGCATTAAGAGCAAGTCGGTGTAGGAGGAGAGTGTCTAGGCTTGAAAAAGCCACGTGTCAAGCATCCAAATATCTTCCTTCAATATCAAGACCTCAAACCCCTCAAAACGTCCAAGTTCAAAATCATATCATCTCACCACCATGCGCTAGCCCCCAACACATGATGTCATGCTCAAAAAGAGGACATTATGCCCCGCCTGGGAAAATAGTTTAGCCAGTCAGGGTTGGCCTATGTCATCCAAGTAATTATCAAGGCCTTCCAAGTCATTATATTTCTCATCCAACATGCGGGCCCCTGGCATCTGACCTATGGGCTTGTAGCCCCATGGAATCCCAAGATAGGCTTGTTCTCCCAAAACTATCCACCAAATAGGTCCTACAAAGACAAATGAACATGCCCTCCAAGGATATCAAGTCATAACATCATGATAAGTGAATCCAATCAATAAATAAGCCATCTAAGAATGTGCATCAAATATCACTATATCAAGCAATTAACTAATCAAAGACATTATGTGACTTGTCAAGCTTAAATATGGGAGGGTTGACGAGGTATCCTATTGGGTAGATCTTTCACTAGGTCAAGGAGAGCTTCCAAGAGGTCCCTCTCTAATCCCTGTAAAGTGTATGAGGTGGATGGGGTCAAGACTCAATGGGCATAGGGATCATGATATACAAGGGGTCCTAGTGTCTCATACATGGGTGCCTTTGTAGAAGGTGTGTGGTACCTTCTTCCACAATGCACTTTTTTCAAGCCCATCAATTGAATTTTATGTTTATTTGTTTATATTTTCTTTCATAAGAGAATAAGGAGAGATTGAAGATCACTTCCTTGGCGTTGTGACCAGGTGATGGAAATTTCACCCACAAAGACCTAATGGAAATGAGAAGGTTGGCTCGTGATGAGACCCCCTTTCTCTCAACCATGCAACCGATATCCATTGCCCTAGTTTGGTGACCAGATGATGAAAATGTCATACCACTAGATATACATGGACGTGATAGGTAGGCTCGTGATGAGACCTCTTATCCTTTAACTAACCTTTCAATCATTTCTTTATTATATTGTGGGTCCCATTTATTCAAAGATAAGTGTTTCATTGCTTTCTTAGGTGATCCTTGGGTGAAGCATATGGAAGGTTTATATAAGTATTTTATCTTTTACCCAACACCAACCCCTCTGGGCCTTTATCCCCTTATTTCAATAGTGTTGGCACAGGGGAAAACTCGGGGTTCAACACTCCAAGAACGCGCCAACAAGCCCTAGCTATTGGCCCTTTCGGCAACACCTGTGAAGCAGATGCAGTCTCACCCAAAGAAGCTATGAGGGGGTTGCAGGACAGAGATGTCTACAACTGGGAGAATATCAAGTGGATCTAGTAGAACAACAACACAATATGCACCTATCACTTATCAAGCTAGATCTATCCTGCATAGTTATATATCTGATCCAACACAGCAATACAAATAACAAGATAACAGCAACAAAGATCAAAGCATCAATCACACATACACAATGCAAGATATACGTGGTTCACCCTCCCTCTAGGGATACGTCCACAGAATTGTGCTTATGATTTATTAAGGTAAAGCATACAGTTCTTGTATGTGCTCTCAGCTAGCAGATCTTCTTTCCTCTCTCTCTTTATCTCCCCTCTCCTGTGCACCCAGCTGCAGGACTTGATCTTTGCACATAGTTGAAGATATTACAATACCAAAAGGTTCTCTCTCTCATCACTTCTCTCTCTCAATACAATAATCTCTCCCACAATAGAGCTGGATAAACAAAAATATTGTGTCAATACTCAATGACTCGCCCGACCCAGGTCCTCTTGACCTTTATTTATACATTACAATACCTCACCGACAGCCTTAGGCCGAAACCTAAGTGCCCAAACCCTAGATACCAAAACCCTAGGTGTCTAAAACCCTATGTCAACTTGACCCACTTTTTGCGAGCTTCGCCAGCTTGCCTTCTCTTCCTTCTCGCGCGGTGCTCCAAAGCATCCAATGGTGGATTTTCCACTTCTAAGTTTTCCTCTATCCATCTTCCTTGTTGATATGTCATCCTCGATCTCCTCGTCTAACGGATTTATTTTCCACACTTCGCTCCATTTTCCTTCTCTTTTTCTCACTTCGACCCAGTGACAGTCACTATGTCTCCCACGAAGCTCGCTTTTTACCTTTACTTCTTTGTTCTTCATTTACTTCCATAACCAAGGGCCAACAGGCCCCCAACACTCACCTATGACTCATCCTGAGACACTTCGGATCTGGTTCCTCTGTTTTGCTTCGACTTGGACTGCACAGTGCAGCCTTTGGTTTCCGCTTTGTTCCTCCTCTCCCTTCTTGTGCAGACTATATTTTCTGTGTCTGGTACCTAGTTTCAACTACACCTGGTACCTAGACCCTTTTCTCCTTGCTTCTACTGAGAGATGTGAGGCAGCTGGTTTTCATAGTACAACTTCAATTGACTCCCATTCACTAATTCTTCCTTCCATTTTCCATTCAATGTCTTCATCTGCACAGCTCATCCTTCTATAACATAGGCGATCTCATATGGTCCAAGCCAATGTGTTCTGAACTTCCCAGGGTGTTTTATAAATTTACTGTCATACACCAGCACTAAGTCACCTTTCTTGAATGCCTTCTTATTGATGTGCCTGCCATGATAGGCCTTCTCTCTTTCCTTCTGAATTTGTTGATGGAACCCAGCAATGAATCTATCTTCTTCTAGTTCAACCAACTATGCAAGACTCTCACAAACAGCACCAGTATCATCCATGTTTGTAAATGCAACAATCCTTAAGCTTGGTACCAAATATTCCATATGGACAACAGCTTCAAGACCATAAACCAACTTGAAAGGGGTCTACATTGTTAATTTTTTGCAAGTAGTTCTATAGGCCCATAGTACTGCAGGTACTCTTAGATCACATTCGTCCCTATTCACAGTGCAAATTTTTGTCAATGTTGTCTCCAAGATTTTGTTGAATGCTTCAACCATTCAGTTTTCTTATGGATGGTAAGGTGTACTCTTCTGGTGGTGGAATGCAAATTCTTCAGTGAGGGCTTCAACTATCTTATTTATGAAGTGTGTGCCTTGATCACTCATAAGGATCTTGGGGCATCCAAACCTGGTTATTATGTCATCAAATATAAAACGCACAGCTATAGTTACACTACAGTCCTTGACTGCTCTGGCCTCAGCCCATATGGTTAAGTATTCAGTGGAAGTGATAATGTATCTTGCTCATGTGCGCTTTCCTGGTGGGTTTATAGGTCCCACGAAGTCAATGGCCCACTTTTCAAATGCTTGTAGGGTCATCTGCAGTGCTAATGGAATTTCATCTCTTCAGCATGGTTTTCCAACTCTCTGGCATACATCACATGCTCTGGCATAATATTTAGCATCTTTGTGTAAGGTAGTTCACCAAAGGCCAGCTCGTAGGACCTTTTGGGTAGTTTCCTTCCCTGCATAATGTCCTCCTACGATGCTTTCATGAGATTCTGCGAGGATCAGTGGGCGCTCTGTATCCATAACGCATCTTCTTAGTATCTCATCAAGTCCCATCTTGTATAGATGACCAGCGATCAATGAGAAGTCTACATCGCGCACCACTAGATGTTTCTTCTGGGGAATTGTATACTCTCTAGGTGCCATTCTTGTTGACAGGAATTGGACTATGTCTGCGAAGTGGTCATCAATCTTTCTAATGGTGAGTAGTTGTGCATCCGACAGTGTATCCTCCAAACTGGTGGGTTCTTCGCCATGTTCCAACCTTGACAAGTGGTCAGGGTCCTTGTTCATTCTTCCTGGCTTGACTATGATTTCAAAATCGTATTCTTGGAACAGAAGAATCCATATGCATATTCGCCCCCCCAAAACTGGCTTGTTGACTAGGTACTTTAGCGCGGAGTGATTTGTGAACATTTTAAAGTGTCCTCCCAACAAGTAGTGGCGGAATTTTTGCAGCTCATACACCATGGCTAATCCTTCTCTCTCTATAGTGGTATAGTTGATTTTTGTTGTAGATAGCTTCCTGCTAGCGAAATCTAACGGATGGTCGATATCCCCTTCTCCAGGTTGTGCCAGTACTGCTCCTAATGCAATAGAAGATGCATCGACATGCACATGAAACTCCTTGTTCCAATTTGGAAAAACCAGAATGGGCACAATGACCATCTTTTGTTTCAGTGTGTCGAAGCTCTACTGGCATTCATCTGTCCAGCCAAACTGGCAGTCCTTCTTCAACAACTTCTCCATTGGTGTTGTGATTTGAGCATAGCCTTTAATAAATTTCCTGTAATATCCAGTATGTCCTAACACAGTGCACAGTTGTTTGACTAAAGTAGGAGGTGGCAAAACAACTATAATTGCAATCTTTGATGGATCAACCAGCAATCCCTTCTTGCATACAATATGGCCTAATAGTACTCCAAATGGTGAGAAGAACATGCACTTCTTCATATTTAAAGCAATTTGGCACTGCCTGCATTTATCCAACATTAGCCTTAGACATTCAATATGATTTTTCAACAAACTAAACACAGAACAGTCTCAAAATACGCTTCTAAAAATTTATGTAAAAATTCTTTGG
This sequence comes from Picea sitchensis, assembly GCA_010110895.2. Classification (NCBI taxonomy): domain Eukaryota; kingdom Viridiplantae; phylum Streptophyta; class Pinopsida; order Pinales; family Pinaceae; genus Picea; species Picea sitchensis. Next base: position 52,674 of record SNQJ01S0036379.1, read on the forward strand.
ACGCTTCGACCACCACCCTGGAAAAGATGGTTGGGGAATTCTTCAGCTCGAAGGGCATTACTGTATATTGGTAGGATCCCCATTCTGTGGAAAATGTAGTCTTGTGGCGGTCCTCCTTGGCAATTCAGATCTGATGGTATCTTGAAAATCCATCTGTAAAAGAATATACCCCCTGGCCTCCCATGTTGTCTAATACTTCATCAGTGAATGGTGTAAGGAAAGGATCATGAAAATAGGCATCATTCAAATTCTTGAGGTCCACACATATCCTAATTTCTCATGTCTTCTTTTCTTGTACTACCATAGGGCCGATCGACTCTGAGTCCTCGACAGGTTCAATAATACCTGCTTCCAGCATTCTGTCGAGCTCAGTCTTCACTTTTTCCTTGTATTTAGGGTTCAATCTGTAGGGTCTTTCCTTGACTGGATTTGCATCTGGTTTCAAAGGTATTCTCATCTCTCCCATAGGTCCTTTGATACCCTTCATATCAGTGAACTTGGTTGAAAACAAGTCCCGATATCCGTGCAACAATTCTATAATCTTGTCAATGGTGGTAGCATCCCAGTAATCTCCGACATTGGCAAGCTTCAGTGTCTCCTCTGTCCCAATGTTGACCTTTTTTATCTTAATGGGCTGACCAACAAATGGTAGCTCAACTCCTGGTCCTTCCACATCTTTGTGGCCTTCTGTCTCAATGATGTTTACCTTCCTGGGACTGTCATCATCATCGGTATTGATGTTGTAGCAACTCTGCAATTTCTGGAGAGGCGCAGTCCATTCATCCTCTTCTTCTTCCATAGGTAGGTTGGATGCCTCTTCGAATACCTTCTGTCTCACAATCTGTAATTCTTGGTCTATAGAAGGATGTTCACTTTCAAATAAGAAGGTGGTTACAAAATTCTGAATCATACCTTCCCAATCTGGAGTGACGAGGCACAGTTCCACTTGAAGGTGCCAATTGATAGGGGTTGTGTCCAGTGTGTTAATGAATATATGCACCCATTGTTCTTGAGGGATGTCACTCTAGGCCTCTTCGCATATTCACACATGTTCCTTTGGGAAACTTTGACCCGTGTACCTTACTTCACAGCTTACTGCTTGTCCTGAGAACCGCATTGTCATCAAGGTTCAACATTGTGTCCAGTCTGTGATGTTTCTTTTATGCGTTTCCCACCATATTGTTGGTGTGGATTTCAGGGCCTCGTCCATAGCCAACAGCCTTTGTTGTGTTGGTATGATTGCTTCAAATTCTGTCAAGAAGGATTCTAAAGGATTCATACCATCGAAGGTAGGTAAGTTACATATGGTTGTACCAATCCAGCGAACCTCTCTGGTCAGTCGAGCACATATTCTTATGGATACTTCATACTTATGGTTCTGCCATTTCTCCAGCACTTATTCTGAATCTGATGGACACGCATTGTCACTTTGCCAGCTCAGATTCCCATCAGTTGTAGGGTTGATGTAATCCTGTTGTCTGGTTGTCAGCTTGTAGATGAATTTCAGTTCGTATGCATGATCTTCTTCTCTGATAAGCTCTGTATATCGAGGAACTTCATCTGGATCTAAAGGTGAAATGACCCAAAGGCCATCTCTTTCAAATGTCATATGCCCCTTCTTTAGGTCGACAACAATAGAATTGTTGAAGGCCCAGACAATTCCTAACAATGCAGGGTAAGGGCAGTTGTCATCAACAATTTCAATTACCTCAAAATCTGCAAATGTTCTAACTCCATCAATGTCCACAGGGACATTATCCAATCTTCCAAATGGGCTGACAGCTTAGTAATTAGCCATGCGAAGCATGATAGTGGAATAGATCAGCTTGGGTTTTCCCATTAGCGCCCACGTTTGCTTCGTCATGACATTGAACTCTGTTAAGGTCCTAACCCGCACATAGGTAGATCAATGTATTCGAATGTAATAAAGGTCAATATTAATAAGACCTTTCAATAAAATAGAATAAGGCGGATGTAAGAATACCTAATAGAAGCTTCCGCTTCTAGAAGGATCTTCCT
>SNQJ01S0036379.1:54702-73427 GCA_010110895.2 Picea sitchensis
CGATTCAAAGTGTTATTTCTGTTGCTATTTCGTATATCATTTCTGTGTATTGTGAAGATTATGCTGGATATTTTACTGTTATTCTGTCATTTCTAGCATTTCGTTTCTGTTCTGCATCTTTTATATATCTGGTATCTTGCAAACTCCGACCCTAAGTCGAGGACCACATAGTCTATATCATACTCTCATGTCTGAGCATTCAAGTGTAATTCTTTATTTGTCCTTCTCTTCTTACCAATTTGGTGTAATTCCCTATTCAGTAAGGGGTCTACTTTCCCTAGCTCATACTCCCTGATTAAGTTCTGTAATTCTTGTACAGTATTTTCATCCTGAATCAACTTAATACAAGTGTATAAAAATTTGATGAGCTTACTTACTTCTTTTCCCTCTTTTGGTGAAGCCGATTGATCAAATGCGTGAGGCATTCCATATTCTCTTATTTCTAGTCGTGTCTTTGATGAAGATCCTTGATCTCCTTTGAACTCTTTTCTTGTCTCCTCAAATATTTGTCTTTCTTTCTTATCATCGAACGTTGGGGTCTTCTCCACAACTTTCCTTACTCCAGGGCCTTCTGCAGTCTTTCCTTGGGTTTCTCTGTCTTCTCCTGTAGAAACGCCTCCTCGAGTGATAACAGTGAATCTAGGGTCTTCTCCATGAGGTTCATAATATATTAGTTTTACTTGTGAGTTCTACTGAGGTCCTCGTCTTTCCTTAAGCTTCGCTAGCAATACAGGACAGTCCTCAATGACATGCTCTAAGGAGTTGCAATAACTACAAGTGGTACAAGGGTTCTGACAGTCCCTTGCTAGATTTCCTGGTTGTGCACAATTATAACAGATTATTTTTCCTCGGCCTCGGCCCATACCTCCTCCTCATCCTCTTCCTCTGAATCCACTGCGAGGATTGGAGTTTCCTCTTCCCGGGGAGTTATATTGTGCATTTTTTCCTTCTTGATGTACTTCGCCTTGGATATTGTATATGTCTCTTGATCTTTCATGCATGAGATCGTAATCTCTACAATCTTTGTCATCATGCCCTACTGATTTACAGAATGTGCAATACAAGTTCATGGGTGTCTGAACGTACTTCTGCATATAATAGCACTCACTAGGGTGATGTCGAGTTATGAATACTTCGCATCAAGGTAATGTGACTTGCTTCAAAGGGCTCGGAGCTCCAGAAGCCAAATATTCATGAAACAGGGGATAGTGGTCCTTGTCATGGCCTTCTGATTTGCATCTGATACACCAGATGTCTTCCCTTTTGTATTTTCCTTTGTCCTTTTTCATGTCCTCGACCTGCAAAGACAAACTAGTTAATTGACTCATGATCTGGCTCATACCTAAGCTAGATTCTCCCATGGGGGTTGATTCAAGATTCATAGTGATCTCCAATGCTTCTTCCTGTGAGGAAATATTCTACTGCATCAGTGGAACTCTGATATGTGGTAAAAGAGAAGCGATAAACCATTCTTTGTTCTACTCATCCGGGATCTTGAAAGTCAGTCAGCCTGTCAGGGTCTTGAATCTCTGATCGAACTCCCAAACAGGTTCGGCTACCTTCTGCTTGATCTCCTTCAGCTCTATAATACATTGTGACTCTGACTTAGGTTTCTTAAACTATGTAATCAGCGCATTCTTGATATCATTCAGTGGTTTAGGTTGCACAATTCCTTGGACAAGCTTCATGTACCAACTCAACGTGCGATCCCTCAGCGTAGTGCTAAATTGGTTTATTTTAACAACTTCGTCAGTGATGTTTTTAATGTTCCATACGGCCTCACATAGGAACCAGTGCTGATCAGGATCTTTAGATCCGTCTCCTCTAAAGATAGGGATCCTCATCTCATCTACCATGGAGTTGCCTAGGTTTCATGTTTGAGTAGATGTTGAACTACAAGTAATAGTGCTCTGAGGACTCTGGTGCTTTCGAATATTCTCATTATTTAGTGTTTCTGAAACAACAGGAGGATTGATATTACTTACTTCAATGGTCTACGCAGTTCCTGATGTTTCTGGCTCATACCGACGAAGTTCTTCAGTGGCTTCTTCCTTTTCCCTAGTGAGTTATGAGCGCTCTTTATCTGTCAGATCTGCCTCTTCTCCACTGTAGAAACCCTCTTCCCCATAGTTTTTCTTAAATAGGTTCTCAAGGTGAATCATGCTGAATAATTTTCCACTGCTCGTATGTCCATCTTTTGTGTCGTTGTCGCTGTCTGAATTCCTGAACATTATCCTTTTCAGATCCAACTGGTCTATTGTATCTTCAAGATATGGTTTTCATGCAAGACCATCTTGATTCTTAACTTCAGAAAATGCAAAAATTTCCCTCTGGGTCCTTTGAAAAATTATTTCTCGGCTTGGTTATACGACTCTACTCTATCAACAACAAATTCAATGATATACCCTCCAATGGTACTATCAATCAAGTGATCTACCGCTCTAGATACGGCATTATCAAATCTCTTAACCTTCTGGATCAGCATCGACATCCAAACCACAGGAGGTCTAGATCTGATCTCAAACTGGGTATCAGCTAACCTAGACAACCATTCATGTAGCTCCTGATGAATTCCTCCAAAGAAGATCGCGTGAATTTCGGTGAAGATGTATCTTTGTAGCCAATCTTCAGTACTCAGCTTAGGGTTTTTGTTTTGGGCTTCCGCGAAGTCCCTCTCTTGATCCTCTATTCACTTTTGAATCTCTATCTTCGATGGGAACCACCTTGACATTCCCTCAAGAAGATTCCTATCCCGACAATGGAACCATTTGTTGGCACAGGGGCAGACACGGGGTTCAACACTCCAAGAGAACTCCAACAAGCCCTAGCTACTGGCCCTTTCGGCAACAACTGCGAAGCAGATGCAGTCTCACCCGAAGAAGCTATGAGGGGGCTGCAGGACAGAGATGTCTGCAACCAGGGGAATATCAAGTGGATCTAGTAGAACAACAACACAATATGCACCTATCACTTATCAAGCTAGATCTATCCTGCGTAGTTATATATCTGATCCAACGTAGCAATATAAATAACAAGATAATAGCAACAAAGATCAAAGCATCAATCACACATACACAACGCAAGATATACGTGGTTCACCCTCCCTCTAGGACTACATCCATAGAACTGTGCTTATGATTTATTAAGGTAAAGCATATAGTTCTTATCTGTGCTCTCAGCTAGTAGATCTTCTTTCCTCTCTCTCTTTCTCTCCCCTCTCCTGCGCACCCAGCTGCAGGACTTGATATTCGCACACTACTGAAGATATTACAATACCAGAAGGCTCTCTCTCTCAGCACTTCTCTCTCTCAATACAATAATCTCTCCCACAATAGAGCTGGATCAACAACAATATCATGTCAATACTCAATGAACCACCTGACCTAGGTCCTCTTGACCTTTATTTATACATTACAATACCTCACCGACAGCCTTAGGCCGAAACCTAAGTGCCCAAACCCTAGATACCAAAACCCTAGGTGTCTAAAACCCTATGTCAACTTGACCCGCTTTTTTCGGGCTTCACCAGCTTGCCTTCCCTTCCTTCTCGCGCGGTGCTCCAAAGAATCGAACTGTGTCTTTTTCCAATTCTGAGTTGTCCTCGATCCATCTTCCTTGTTGATCTGTCATCCTTGATCTCCTCGTCTAATGTCTTGCTTTTCAACACTTTGCTCCATCTTTTCTGCTCTTTTTCTCACTTCGACCCAGTGACAGTAACTGTGTCTCCCACAAAGCTCACTTTTTACCTTTTCTTCCTTGTTCTTCACTTCCTTCCATAACCAAGGGCCAACAGATAGAATGAGGCACAACCCCTTCTTGTTTCAATATACCCTAAAATCCCAAGAGATAAGGAAATGGAAGGGAATGATGATGGAAAGTGGTAAGTATGGTCAGGAACGATACGACATCCCATTAAGGTAGTTCCCAGTACCAAACCCATCCCCAAGGAAAACCACTTACTAGGGAACAATTTCAAGCACTAAGGTAAAGGAACAATGTACAAGCACATATCATGAAATCCAGAGAAATCTAAGAAACAACATAATCAAATGGCTTGAATATTTAAATTATTCTCATCATAATACTGACTCGTACCTCATGGAGCAAGGCCTACTGCCTTATGGAAGCCAACTGGTGTGGTGGATGCCATCTGCAAACCTGTCACCATATGTGGTGGTGAGTGTATTTTTCATCTATGAAAAGCGTACTTATGGTCATGTAGTCTCTTGGCACTCCATATCTACAACCTAAGGGCCTCGAGACATCATCTCCTTAGTTATCCGCAAAATGGGGATAACATATGGCTCCTACTTGGGGAAATGTGCTCATCGTAGAGTGCATGAGAACCGCAGCATCTCCTGATAGATATGTGTCTGCAAGAGAACATCAAATTTTCAAGTGCAGGATGGCCTACTCATTCTTGTCCTCATATGATCATAATCAAAACCAACTAATCTAGAAAACAAAATTTTGACAATTTTTTAATAAATTTCTAAGCTAAGCATAAAGTCAATATGCAAGTAGAGAAAAATGAAAATGAAATGCATCTAAACTAATATGAGAAATCAAGATTCAAATGCAAGGAAAACAAAATGACTTACCTACTTACCTGGGGCCTTGGGGACCTAAAGATAACGTGTTGGATGATGTCACGTGAAGTCATACAACCATTGTAACCATTTGATCAGCTCATGAAATTAAACTCATGAAGATGGGTGGGAGGGAGGAAATCCTATTGGAAAGAGAAACCATCATCTCAATCATCCAGGTTGGAAGTGTGGCCATGAGAATTATCAATCCATCTCTGAAGGGGGATATTATATGTAGACGACGCTTCATATTCATCCGTGCATAAATAATCATTGCTTGTTGAGGGCAGAGAGGAAATGAGAAATCGGAAGAATATTGCATGGTCTCTTCGAGAAGAGGGTAAGAAATAAGGAACAGTCTTAGGTGTAGAAAAACACTGCCTCTTCCTTTATGAATATCCATGGAAATATCCAAGATGAAAATACTTTCTCTTTGAAGAATGAACCTCTGATTGCTCTGAGGTGGACATGTCTTGGTATTCCTCAAAATCTGAGCACAATGGTTGGAAGTCCTCATAAAACAAATTTTCATCCTCAAAAGGGTATGTACTAAAGGATGACTGAGGATCACTCTGAGTAAGTTGTGGCAAGTCATCCACGAAGGGATGGAACAAATATATAACCATATCATCACCAGGCAGCCAAACATATTAATCATATATGTATGAGCACCACTCCTCTGATGATGACATGTCCTCTTCCTAAGAGCTACCCTCAATGTCATAAATGGGGTCTCTATCAAATTTGAGACAATTTAGATCCCATCTGTGTCTACCAGTCTATATGAAATTTTCTATAGGCTCTGTTATCCCCTAGCCTAGGGATAACTAAGGAGATTATTTCTCGAGGCCCATGGGTCCTAGACATGGAGTACCGAGAGAAATATTGAATTGAGCCTGTCCCTAGAGAGCCCATCTTTCTTATTCAATTCCTCCATCCTGTCAGCAGTAGCAACATCCATCCCATCGGCCTGGTCTTGCTCCATCAGTGGGTCTTTCTCCATGAGGTAATGAGTCTAGGTATCATGGTATGTGTCAATCTGATTCTCAAAACATTTGAATATGTGCATTTAATTATTTTTTCTTCATGACGTGTGCTTGGACTTTATGCCTTTTTCACTTTTCCATACCTAGGGGGGATGACATAATTCCCTAGAGAGTTGGTTCCCTTGGGAGTGAGTTTCCACCAGGTGGGTTCATGAAAGGTCATCGTCCATTCCCACCATAATTATCACTTTTCATCATCTTCCCTCTCATCCATCCCCTGCATTGGTTCGGGCATTGGGTTTTCCAAGCTAGCAAAGGGTTGTACCTTTCCTTGTGGGAAGAAGGGGCTAAAGGCCCAGAGGGTAAAAGTAGCTTGCTAAATATAAAATCCAAAACAACAAAACCTTCATATGCTTTCGCCCAGGGATCCCTGAGAAATCAATAAAAGGCTTCTCAGCAAGAAAATGAGGGACCCATAAAATAAATAAACTCAAGACCTAGTTGGAGGATAAGGGGTCTCATCACGAGCCAGCCTATTAGGTCCATGGGCATGTAGTGATATGACACTACCATTTATATTGTCACCACACCAGGGTAGTGGCTCTTGGTGGCATAGGCAAGAGAAATGGGGTCTCATCACAAGCCAGCCTTCTCATCTCCATGAAATGCTTGTGGGTAATACTATCACCATTGTTCACCACGCCAGGGCAGTGTCCCCCAGCTATTCTCTTGAAAGAAAAATAAATAAGATAAAAAAATTTAAAGGCATTGAATGGGCTTGGAAACATTTGAATCCATGACAAGGTGCAGCTCACCCTCTTCAGAGGCACCCATAGGTAAGCCATACATTTCCATGTCATCACTACACCCATTTGCCCAAAAAATCCCCATACCATCTCATGCACTTACATGACCTAGATTGGTCTTCACCTAGAGACATCCCACATCTAAGGAGAATTAACCCAATAGGACGTCCTGAAACCCTCTCCAAACCTGGCTTGTAGAATAGCATAACGTCTTTGATCACTTGTCTGGGAAAGGGGGGTTTTATGCACATGTTTATATAACTTGATTATTAGATGTGATTGACATTGCTATGATCCCTGTGACTTATGAGCCCATGGAGGGTGTACTTGTTATTGCTGCAAGAACATGCCCGACGGACGAGTACACATGGGGAGATGATTAGCTCAAACCTCCATAGGGATAAAGGCCCACCAGATGGATGTTGACACCCCAGCAAGGGGAAGACATATACCAGAGGCTTACACCAGAGAGAGAGGAGGTCATTCCGCCCGAGATAGCCTGGTAGGCCTAGACTTAGGGGGGTCTTTCCCTCCCACCATTATGTTGGCCCTTGAAATCCATTGACATCATCATTCAGAGCCTTGACGTCACCTAGTTGAGGTGTCCAATTTGAGGACAGTTTGGGTTGGCACGTGTGGCAGTTCCTGAGGGGTTTTGAGCCCCAACGTTTCACTTGGAGCGCTAGAGTTCTAGCAGAGAGGCTAACATCACCCTAGGAGGGGCATGACATCACCCTAAAAATCTCAAATTAGGGTTTTATTTATCAAATTTATGTAAAATTGGATTTTCTCATGTAAAATGGCCATGTCGGCCTTTTTGACCTAATTTTGTAATTAAAGGTCATTGTGATTGTATAAGTAAGGGTTTTCCCCTTTTATTTTTTGATAATTCATTCACTCACTAAGTGAGGTCTGAAATTTGCACCCTACTTAAGGGTTATTGGATGAAATTTTATGCGCACTTCTTGGAGGAGGCTTAATTTGGTGTTTCTTGGAATTTTTCTTGGTGGAAAGTCTTCAACTAGGCTAATTGCTAGATTATTCTTGGTGAATGTAAGTGAATTTATGCAATCCTTCTTTGCTTTGAATGGTTATGGTACATTTACTTTTCATTTTTTCCAAGATTATGAAATTGCTAGTTTAAAACCCTAGGAGAACAAGCACATGTTATTGTCCTTGTATTAACAACTTTTCACCTACTAGATTGTGCTAGACACCCTACCTTTGAAGCATTGTGTTAGAGACCTGCCATTGCAGCACTCTAGTATCATTTGCTTTATCAAGCCATTGTTTGCTTCAATCTTGAGCTAAAGAAGAAGGAAAACCTCTAGGGCCTAGGGTTACCTACTTCATAGTAGTCGTTTTCCTTCTAAGGCTTGTTGATTGAGGCCTTAGGTTACCAACACCTCAATCATCATCCTTGTTTGTCCTTAGCTCTTACATTATCACTTGTTTCCTTCAAGTTTGATGCTGCAAAATGACTCCATTATCCCTAAAAGGCACTAATTTAGAACATGAATTTGATTGATTGATGAAACCAACCCTTAAATATTTTACCTCAAGCAACCTACTAACCTTTCCTAACCCTAGATTAGAATAATTCACTAAACTTCTTGTTGTTGTTACAAAATTAATCTACAACCATCTATTACATCAGTAAAATAACTTTAAAATCATTTGCAAAAGTTGATTTTTACACTGCCTAATTAGCTTCCGACAAGTGCTAGTACATTGCTATTATTGGGTTATTATTTTTTATCATTGTGAAGCTCTTTTAAAGAATTTATTGTGAATCTATCATCTTGTATACATTGTTGTTATAAAATTTTGTTTTCTTCATCTTGCATCAACTTATTTCTCTTATTGACAAGTCCAAGGTTTTATGAAGCACTAACATCATATTGTACTTGCAAAAGATATTATTTTCTTGTTGCTTTGTTATGGGCAAGTACATCTAAGCACATCATTGCTTCATTGATTAAAAATTTTGAATTTTTGATTGGTGTGACTTGTGAGAGGGGATACCTATTATTAACACTTTAACCTTTTCCTTTTCAAACCCCCAGGTCACCAGGGACGTCTCCCCTGGGTTATCATCCCTAAATAGAAAGAGGTGCCTTATTAAGGTGACAGTGATAGGATAACCTCCTGTTACGCCAATTTTCCTTCCCTTCGAGACAAGTACAAATTATGTGATAACATATTAGCACCATTTATGGGGAACACTGAGTAAATTTTCCTCAAAGATGACACTTTTTGGTAATCCTTTCCTCAAAAGCCCTTATTTTACAAAGCTTACCTGGTGACTCCACTAAGGGTGATCCCCTCTTTTCCTTTTGATGATCCCTAGAAGGATTATATGGCGACTCCACTAATGACAAATCCAACCATGGCCTTTCCCTTCGGGAAAAGTACAAATTGCACAATAACATATTAGCATCATTTCCGGGGAACACGGAGTCAATTCTCCTCAAAGATGACACTTTTCGGTAATCCTTTCCTCAAAAGCCCTTATTTTACAAAGCTTACCTAGTGACTCCATTGAGGGTTATCCCCTCTTTTCCTTTTGATGATCCCTAGAAGGATTATCAAGCGACTCCACTAATGAAAAACCCAACCATGGCCTCTCAATGGGACCCAGGTAATTTTAAACACTTAGACATGAGTAAAATTTTGAGTTACCCATGACGGATGCCTCCGAGGTATGAAAAATGGCTCCCAAGATTCACTGGGAGTGATGAGTAAAATGTTGAAGACCATATGAGTAACATTTGGGGCTTCTTTCAACTCCATCATGTTAGTGATGATGTTGTAGATCTGGCAATGAATCGTTTCTCTGCCACTCTTCATGATAATGCTTGGAGATTGTATAATAACCTCCCTAATGCTAGTATTACATCTATGGATAAATTGGAGGAAGTGTTCCTCAGAAAATGGAGTGTTAAGGTGAATCCAAACATATTTCTAATGAGACTTAATTTCCTCACAAAGGCTGAGAATGAAATTTTCCAAGAATTCCATGATAAATTTGAAAGGATAGTACAACAGATCCTAGTGAGCCATCATCCTTCAAGTAGTTTCCTTACCTTTCTCTAAACCAAGGCATTCTCTAGACAATCGAAATTTTTATTTGATATAAGGAATCCAAGGACAAGAAGCTTTTGACATATCCACATAAGTAGAATCCAAAATTCCCTCATCCAAAAAAGAAAAATCCATTGTTCTAGAAGTCAAGATTGATGAAGTCGTCCAAAATCTTATTCCCTCTGCACAAAAATAAGAGGATGAGGTTAGTCACTTTTCTTTTCAGGTTTTTTATGATACCTTATTCTATGATTCAGAGGATGAGGTTAGTCACTTTCCTTTTCAGGTTTTTGATGATACCTTATTCTATGATTCAGAGGATGAGGTAGAAAGGGAATCCTTGTACGAGCTAGAGGAAAAGGCGTTGGTAATTGATCCTCCGTTTGATGAAGTCATCCAAATATTCGAAGCTCCTGCACAGGAAGAAGTAAGTAGGGTGAGTTGTTTCCCTCTCCAAGATTTTGATGATGCATTATTTCATGATTTGGGAAGAAAATAAGTACTTAAGGAGCCCTTGGTTTCCTTAAAACCTTCATGTTATAATGAAGAAAATAGCTTGGTTAATAATATTGACAAGTTCATACATGTTGGGAGACATAAATGGGATTTAATTGGTTATGATATGGATCCCACTTATGGCATTGAGAATCATTTCCAAGTATTTCCTTTACAATTATCACAACAAGTTACTCTTAATCCTGACATTGGGCAACAAGGAGATGATATAATTACAAATACTTTACAAACACCAAAGGATGACCTAGTTCTATACTCTCTGGATGATTTTCAGTCATACCTTGAGGATTTTGATGAGTACTCCTTTGATCATTCGGATTTATTCTATGAAGAAAATTATCAACCATCATTATTATCATATCTTGATAAGAGTGAGGAATTTGCTTTCCTGAAGTAGGATACTTGTGATAAGATTTTCCACCTCCCTTTGATTACTTTACCTCGCTATGTCACTGAGGGTATGGTTTGGAAAAATGTCCCTTATCCCAAGTCTTATGTAGGGAAAATCCTCCTTTTGGATTTTAGAAGAAGGTTGAGTACCTTAAGAAGAAGCTTATTACCACAGTCTTCCAGCTTCCCCTTAAGGAATTTTTAGTCATCCTCTAGGTTCTTGCTAGTCCCTTCCCATGCCTTATATTGTGAAGACGTCTAAGGTAGCCAACCTTCAAACTCTTTGAGTCAATCTATTGAACCTTTGATTTTTCACAATCCCTTTCTGAGATGGATTGATTACCTTCGTGAGAGTATGACTTGGCACCATTTTGTCCCTCCCACCCAGCTCCATGAGCTAGACTTTACGATTTCCAATAATACAATACATTATTTAACTCATGTTATTTTTGTGCTTGACTTATCATTGTTTTGGTTTATGATGAAGCACAGAGGCGGGTATTATGAGACATTGCTAGGATGGTGTCACTGGATATTTGACTACACCTAGCATTCGACCAATAGGTAAGTAGAGGTAAGTAGGTAGGAATTTTTCATTCATTGTATATACCATCTTCATTTCATGCTAGAGTAGTTGTATTTCCATTTGTATATATTATTTCTTACTTTCATTTTATTGTACCATATATGAGCCAGGGGTGATACCACCACCCCAAATGATTACTAATAAATTTTATTGAGATCTATTAGGACACAGGTCATACCAGAGATGTTGAGGTTCTCATGCACTCTATGGTGAGCACATGTCCCCAAGTTGGAGCCAGATGTTATCCCCTAGCCTCGGGATAAATAAGGAGATTATGTCTTGAGGCCCACAGGTCCTAGACATGGAGTACCGAGAGCCATATTGACTTGAGCCTGGCCCTGGAGGGCCCATATTTATTCTTCAGTGCATCCATCATGTCAGTAGTAGCAACATCCATCCCATCGGCCTAGTCCTTCAGCAGCAGTGGGTCTTTCTCCATGAGGTAATGAGTCTGGGTATCATGGTATGTGTCACTCTGATTCTCAAAACATTTGAATATGTGCAATTAATTATTTATGATTCATGATGTGTGCTTGGAATTTATTCCTTTTTTACTTGTCCATACCTGGGGGGGTGACAAAATGCCCTATAAATTTGGTTCCCTTTGGAGTGAGTTGCCACCAGCTGGGTTCATGAAATGCCATCATCCATTCCCACCTTACTTATCACTTTTCATCATCTTCCCTCTCATCCATCCCCTGCATTGGTTCGGGCATTGGGTTTTCAAATCTAACAAAGAGTTGTACCTATCCTTGTGGGAAGAATGGGCTAAAGGCCCAGAGGGTAAGATTAATTGGCAAAAGATAAAATCCAAAATAACAAAACTTTCATATGCTTTCTCCTAGGGATCCCCAAGAAAGCAATAAAAGGCTTCTCGGCAAGAAAAGGAGGGGCCCATAAAATAAATAAACTCAATACCTAGTTGGAGGATAGGGGTCCTCAACACGAGCCAACCTATTAGGTCCATGGGAATGTAGAGGTATGACACTACCATTCAGTTGGTCACCATGCCAGGGTAGTGTCTCTTGGCAGCATAGCTAAGATAAAGGGGTCTTATCACGATCCAACCTTCTCATCTATGTGAAATGCTTGTGGGTAACATTGTCACCACTGGTCACCACGCCAGGGTAGCGTCCCCCAACTATTCTCTTGAAAGAAAAATAAATAAGATAAAAATGTAAAAAAGGCATTGAATGGGCTTTGAAACATTTGCATCCATGACAAGGTGCATCTAACCCTCTTCAGAGGCACCCACAAGTAAGCCATACATTTCATTGTCATCACTGTACCCATTTTCCCAAACATCCCCATATGATCTCATGCACTTACATGACCTAGATTGATCTTCACCTGGAGACATCCCACATCTAAGGAGAATTATCCCAATAGGATGTCCTGAAACCCTCTCCAAACCTATCTTGTATAATAGCATAACGTCTTTGAGAACTTGTCTCAGAAAGGGGGGTTTTATGCAAATGTTTAGATAACTTGATTATTATATGTGATTGACATTGTTATGATCCCTGTGACTTATGATCCCATGGAGGGAATCCTTGTTGTTGTTGAAGTTCCATGCCCAACAGACAGGTACACATGGGGAGATGATTAGCTCGGACCTCCATAGGGATAAAGGCCCACCAAATGGATGTTGAGACCCTAGCAAGGGGCAGACATATACCAAAGGCTTATGTCGGAGAGAGAGAAGGACATTCCACCAGAGACAGCCTGGAAGTCTTGGACCCAGGGGGATCTTTCCCTCCCACCATGATGTTGTCCCTTGAAATCACTTGATGTCATCATTCAGAGCCTTGACGTCACCTAGTTGAGGTGTCCATCTTGAGGATGGTTTGGGTTGGCACGTGTGGCACTTCCTGAAGGGTTTTGAGCCCCAACCTTTCATTTGGAGGGCTAGCATTCCAGTAGAGAGGCTAACATTACCCTAGGAGGGGCATGAAGTCACCCTAAAAATCTCAAATTAGGATTTTATTTGTCAAATTTATGTAAAATTGGATTTTCTCATGTAAACTGGCCATGTCGGCCTTTTGACCTAATTTTGTAATTAAAGGTCATTGTGATTGTATAAGTAAGAGTTTTTCCCCTTTTATTTTTTGATCATTCATTCACTCACTAAGTGAGGTCTGAAATTTGTGCCCTACTTAAGGGTTATTGGCTGAAATTTTAGGCGCACTTCTTGGAGGAGTCTTAGTTTGGTATTTCTTGGCATTTTTCTTGGTGGAAAGTCTTCAACTAGGCTAATTGTTAGATTATTCGTGGTGAATGTAAGTGAATTTCTGAAATTCTTCTTTTCTTTGAATGGTTATGGTACATTTACTTTGCATTTTTTCCAAGATTATGAAATTGCTAGTTTAAAACCCTAGGAGAACAAGCATGTGTTATTGTATTTGTCTTAACAACTTTTCACCTACTAGATTGTGCTAGAAACCCTACCTTTGAAGAATTGTACTAGAGCCCTGCCATTGCAGCACTCCAGTGTCATTTGCTTCATCAAGCCATTGTTTTCTTCAAGCTTGAGCTAAAGAAGAAGGAAATTCACTAGGGCCTAGGGTTACCTACTTCCTAGTAGTTGTTTTCCTTCTAAGACTTGTTGATTGAGGCCTTAGGTTACCAACACCTCAATCATCATCCTTATTTTTCCTTAGCTCTTACATTATCATTTGTTTCCTTCAATTTTTATGCTACAAAGTGACTCCATTAGCCCTAAAAGGCACTACTGAAACCAACCCTTAAACATTTTACCTCAAGCAACATACTAACCTTTCCTAACCCTAGATTTGACTATTTCACTAACCTTTTGTTTGTTGTTACAAAACTAAGCTACATCCATCTATTACAGCAGTAAAGGCACTTTAAAATAAATTGCAAAAGTTGATTTTTACACTGCCTAATTAGCTTCGGACAAGTGCTAGTACATTGCTATTATTGGGTTATTATTTTTTATCATTGTGAAGTTCTTTTAAGGAATTATTGTGAAGCTATCATCTTGTATACATTGTTGTTATAAAATTATGTTTTCTTCATATTGCATCAACTTATTTCTCTTATTAAAAATTCCAAGGTTTTATGAAGCACTAACATCATATTGTACTTGCAAAAAATATTGTTTTCTTGTTGCTTTGTTCTGTGCAGGTACATATAAGTACATCATTGCTTCATTGATTAAAAATTGGGAAATTTATGATCGATGTGACTTGTGAGAGGGGATACCTTTTATTGACACTTTAACCTTTGCCTTCTCAAACCCCCAAGTCACCTGGGACATCTCCCCTGGGCTATCATCCCTAAATAGAAAGAGGTATATTATTAAGGTGACAGTGATAGGATAACCTCCTGTTACGCCAATTTTCCTTCCCTTATCCTTTCCCTTCAGGACAAGTAAAAATTGTGCAATAACATTTTGGTGTCATTGTCGGGGAACACAGAGTCAATTCTCCTCAAAGACGACACTTTTCTGTAAGCCTTTCCTCAAAAGCCCTTATTTTACAAATCTTACCTAGCGACTCCAATGAGAGTGATCCCCTCTTTTCCTTTTGATTATCCCTAGAAGGATTATCTTGTGAATCCACTAATGAAAAAACCAAACATGGCCTCTCAATGGGACCTGGGTAATTTTAAACCCTTAGACATGAGTAAAATTTCAGGTTACCCATGACGAATTCCTCTGAGGTATAAAAAATGGCTCCCAAGATTCATTGGTATTAATGAGGAAAATGTTGAAGACCATATGAGTAACTTTTTGGCCTTCTTTCAACTCCATCCTATTAGTGATGATGCTGAAGATCTAGCAATCAAGATTTTCTTTGCCACTCTTCATGATAATGCTTGGAGATGGTATAATAACCTCCCTAACGCTAGTATTACATCTATGGATAAATTGGAGGAAGTGTTCCTAAGAATATGGTGGGTTAAGGTGAATCCCAACATATTTCTAATGAAACGTAATTGCCTCACAAAGGCTAAGAATGAAACCGTCCAAGAATTCCATGATAAATTTGAGAGGATAGTACAACAGATCCCAGTGAGCCATCATCATTCATGTAGTTTCCTTACCTTTCTCTACACCAAGGCATTCTCTGGACAATCAAAATTTTTACTTGATATAAGGAAGCCAAGGACAATCCAAGAAGATTTTGACATAGCCACAGAAGTAGAAGCCAAAATCCCCTCATCCAAAAAAGAACAATCCATTGTTCTAGAAGTCAAGATTGATGAAGTCGTCCAAGATATTATTCCCCCTACACAAAAAGAAGAGGATGAGGTTAGTCACATTCCTTTTAAGGTTTTTGATGATACCTTATTCTATGATTCATAGGATGAGGTTGAAAGGAAATCCTTGTACGAGCTAAAGGACAAGGCATTGGTAATTGCTCCTTCGTTTGATGAAGTCATCCAAATATTCAAAGCTCCTACACAGGAAGAAGTAAGTACAGTGAGTTGTTTCCCTCTCCAAGATTTTGATGATGCATTATTTTATGATTTGGGAAGCAAAGAAGTACTTAAGGATCCCTTGGTTACCTTAAACCCTTCATGTTATGATGAAGAAAATAAATTGGTTAATAATATTGACAAGTTCATACATGTTGGGAGACGTAAGTGAGATGTAACTGGTTATGATATGGATCCCACTTATGACATTGAGAATCATTTCCAAGTATTGTCTTCACAATTATCACAACAAGTTACTCCTAATTATGACATTGGGAAACAAGGAGATAATATAATTACAGATAATTTCCAAACACCCAAGGATCAATCATTCATAAACATAGCCATAAACAAGTGCACAAGAGCTAATAGATCCAAGGAGGCCAAAAATTTTAGACCAGGTTTCTCACAAGAGGGAGATTTATGATTGAAATGAGATCTTATTATCTCTATTTATACTAAATGTAGCTAAAATAGTGTGTCCACAAATTAAAGAGTAAAACACAATATTAGGGGTCAACAACCCTAATATTTCCCCCTTAATAAAGTAATATTAAACAATTCACTTAAAATTTTACTTTTGCACAAATAAAACCCTAATTTAGAATGATGTCACCCCTTTATAGGACGTTTTGACATTGGGAGAAAGTCATTGATGTAGGAGGAGGGTGTTTAGGCTTTCCAAAGCCACATGTCAAGCATCCAAATATCTTCCTTCAATGTCAAGACCTCAAACCCCTCAAAACGTCTAAGTGCCAAAGCATATCATCTCACCACCATGCCCTAGCCCCCAACACATGACATCATGCTCAAAAAGAGGACGTTATGCCCCTCCTGGGAAAAACAATTGGTAAATGAGGGTTGGGCTATGTCATCCAAGTCATCATCAAGGCCTTCCAATTCTTATCTTTCTCATCCAACATGCGAGCCCCTGGCATCTGACTCATGGGCTTGTATCCCCATGGAAGGCCAATATAGGCTTGTTCTCCCAACATTTTCCACCAACTAGGTCATGCAAAGACAAATGAACATGCCCTCCAAGGATCTCAAGTCATAACATCATGATAAGTGAATCCAATCAATAAATAAGCCATATAATCATGTGCATCAAATATCACTATATCAAATAATTAACAACTCAAAGACATTATGTGACTTGTCAAGATTAAAAATGGGAGGGTTGATGAGGTGTCCTATTGGGTAGATCTTTCCCTAGGTCAAGGAGATCTTCCAATAGGTCCCTCTCTAAGCCATGTAAATTGTATGAGGTGGATGGGGTCAAGACTCAATGGGCATATGGATCATGAGATATAAGGGGCCGTAGTGTCTCATACATGGGTGCCTTTGTAGAGGGTGTGTGGTACCTTCATCCGCAATGCACTTTTTCCAATCCCATCAATTGCCTTTTATCTTTCTTTCTTTATATTTTCTTTCATAAGAGAATAAGGAGAGATTGAAGGTCATTTCCCTAGCATGGTGACCAGGTGATGGAAATGTCACCCACAAATACCTAATGGAAATGAGAAGGTCGGATCGTGATGAGACCCCCTTTCTATCAACCATGCAACTGAGAGCCATTGCCCTGGTTTGATGACAAGATGATGACAATGTCATACCACTAGATATCCATGGAGGTCATAGGTGAGTTTGTGATGAGACCTCCTATCCTTCAACTAACCTTTCAAGCATTTATTTATTATATTGTGGGTCCCCTTTATTCAAAGATAAGTGTTTCATTGTTTTATTGGGTGATCCTTGGGCAAAGCATGTGGAAGGTTTATATAAGGATTTTATCTTTTACCCAACACCAACGCCTCAGGACCTTTAGCCCCTTCTTCCCATAGAATGAGGGACAACCCCTTCTTGGGTCAATATACCCTAAAATCCAAAGAGATAAGGAAATGGAGGGGAATTATGATGGAAAGTGGTAAGTATGGTCGGGAACGGTACAATGGATCATTAAGGGTGTTCCCAGTAGCAAACCCATCCCCAAGGAAAACCACTTACTAGGGCACAATGTCAACCACCAAGGTGAAGCAGGCCAAAAGGCATAATTTCCAAGCACATATCATGAAATCTAGAGAAATCTAATATACAACATAATCAAATGGCTTGAATATTGAAATTATTCTCACAATAATACTGACTTGTACCTCATGGAGCAAGGCCCACTGCCTTCCAGAAGCTAGCTGGTGTGGTGGATGTTATCTGCAAACCTGGGACCATGTGTGGTGGTGAATGGGTTTTCCATTTGTGCAAAGGGTATTTTTGGTCATGTAGTCTCTCAGCACTCCATATCTGCAACCTAAGGTCATCGAGACATCATCTCCTTAGTTATCCACAAAATGGGAATAACAGGACTCACTAATGTAGGGGCTAATTTTGAATGAGCCATGGACTATGATTTCAAAGACCTAATTGGAAAGGTCATAGAGATACATAAATATGACATGACTGCCATTTCTAAAAAGAGGGAACAATACATTCAACACTTAAGAACTATCTTCCAAATATTTAGGGAATATGGCATTTCTCTCAACCCTAAGAAATCATTTTTCGGTGTTGACAAGGGAAAGATATTGGGACACATCATTTCTAAAGATGGAATCACAATATATCCTGCCAGGGTTGAAGCCATCCAGAAAATACCTCTTCTTAAAGACAAGAAATCCTTGCAATCCTTCTTCGTCCAGATTAACTTTATCAAGAGATTCATCCCAAACTTCGTCGAAATTGTTAAACCCCTTAACAAGTTACTAAAAAAGGACGTTTGTTTTGAGTGGGAAAGTGAAGGTAGGTTGTCTTTCGAATGTATCAAAGAGGCAACAATTGTCGCACCAGTCTTAGTTAGCCCAAAATTTTCCACATTTTCTCTTTTTCTTCGAAAGATACCATTGCATGTGTGTTGTTACAAAAGAATGATCAAGGGGATGAACAACCAATCGCTTCCATGAGAAAAAATATTAGGGACTTAGAACTGAATTACACCATTATGGAAAAACAATCTTACACCTTATTCAATTCTCTCAAACACTTTCAAACCTATGTGGGAACAACAAGATCAAGGCCTTTGTCCCCTACCTCGCCGTAAAGGATGTTTTATCACAACAAGATTTCCTTGGATCAAGGGGAAAGTGGGTGTCACAAATTCAGGAATATGATTTTGAAATAAATCCAACTAAGATAATTAAAGGACAAGGGATGAAAAAGATGATGACAGAAAGAAATCAAGAGGCCATTGAGGTAGGACAGAAGGAGAAAGTCAACATCATCGTAAGTAATATTGAAAACAATGAATGGTATTCATACATTATCTGTTACTTGA
>SNQJ01S0036379.1:73437-88317 GCA_010110895.2 Picea sitchensis
GAAGTTCGCACCCTGCCTTTGTCTAGGGTGCGAGAATTTCTGTTCTTGAAAACACCAGAAGTTTTCAGTACTAGAGTTCGCACCCGGCTAGAGGCGGGACCTGCGAGAATGAAATTATGTTTGCTCCTCACTTCCGTGACTCCGTGGCCTCCGTGGCTTTGATACCATGTAGAAATTTCGATACAAATTAATGCATTCTTGCGATTCTCTTGATCTAACAATTTCCGCCACTTGTTAAATATAGAATCGCTTCTACTATTATTATTGTGGAATCAATTAAACCATGATCACAACCACAATGCACAAAGTGAAATATCAATAACACACAACACAAAAGTTTTATCGGGAAAGCGTAAAGCTAAAAACCCCACTATCATATATTATGTATATCATGAATCATGAAACAATCTCATACAAAACTCTAATCCAAGAGCTCTCAGTACAATACAATCATCTCACACTGTCATACACAAATTAGCAAATACCTATGCCAATTACCATGTCCAGACAACTTGCCTCCTCTGCACAAACTCTGCAATCCAAATTCTCTCAATGAATCAAATGAATACAATTGCCTCAGTTGCACATGCTCATAAGCATATCCACTGCATGTGTGAACAAATCACAACTGATAGCCAACTATCCCTTTCACCTGTTATCTCAACTGGATCTCCAATGGAACTAACATGCATGTAGTTAACCGTGGCAAGTCTTCAGTTGCATGCGAATTAATTGATTGTGAATTAATGAATAGTTAATTCACTGAACTCGCACTAATACAACTAAGCTTAACTCACTTAACTACACTTGTAATTTTGTTACAATTCCAAATCACTCAGTTATGAATAAGATAATAGATTAATATTTATTGTCTAATTTAATTAAGGGAAAAGTAAATTAGACACATGTTTCTTGTTGACTTTTCAACTAACCGTCCTCAAGTTGGATACCTCAACTAGGTGACATCAAGGCTATGAATGATGATGTCAATGGATTTCAAGGGCCAACATAATGGTGGGAGGGAAAGGCCCCCCTAAGTCCAGGCCTGCCAGGCTGTCTCTGGTGTAAGCCTCTGGTATATGTCTTCCCCTTACTGGGGTGTCAACATCCATTAGGTGGGCCTTTATCCCTATGGAGGTTCGAGCTAATCATCTCCCCATGTGTACTCGTCTGTCGGGCATGTTCTTGCAACAATAACAAGTACGCCCTCCATGGGATCATAAGTCACAGGGATCATAGCAATGTCAATCACATCTAATAATCAAGTTATATAAACATGTGCATAAAACCCCCCTTTCCCAGACAAGTGATCAAAGACATTATGCTATTCTACAAGCCAGGTTTGGAGAGGGTTTTAGGACGTCCTATTGGGTTAATTCTCCTTAGATGTGGGATGTATCCAGGTGAAGACCAATCTAGGTCATGTAAGTGCATGAGATGGTATGGGGAGTTTTTGGGCAAATGGGTGTAGTGATGACATTGAAATGTATGGCTTACCTGTGGGTGCCTCTGAAAAGGGTGAGCTGCACCTTGTCATGGATTCAAATGTTTCCAAGCCCATTCAATGCCTTTTAAATTTTTTATCTTATTTATTTTTCTTTCAAGAGAATAGCTGGGGGACACTGCCCTGGCGTGGTGACCAGTGGTGATAGTATTACCCACAAGCATTTCATGGAGATGAGAAGGATGGCTTGTGATGAGACCCCATTTCTCTTGCCTATGCCACCAAGAGCCACTACCCTGGTGTGGTGACAATATAAATGGTAGTGTCATATCACTACATGCCCATGGACCTAATAGGCTGGCTCGTGATGAGACCCCCTATCCTCCAACTAGGTCTTGAGTTTATTTATTTTATGGGTCCCTCATTTTCTTGCTGAGAAGCCTTTTAGTGATTTCTAAGGGATCCCTGGGTGAAAGCATATGAAGGTTTTGTTGTTTTGGATTTTATATTTATCAAGCTACTTTTACCCTCTGGGCCTTTAGCCCCTTATTCCCACAAGGAAAGGTACAACCCTTTACTAGCTTGGAAAACCCAATGCTCGAACCAATGTAGGGGATGGATGAGAGGGAAGATGATGAAAAGTGATAAGTATGGTGGGAATGGACGATGGCCTTTCATGAACCCACCTGGTGGAAACTCACTCCCAAGGGAACCAACTTTCTAGGGAATTATGTCATCCCACCTAAGTATGGAAAAGTAAAAAAGGCATAAAGTCCAAGCACACGTCATGAAGAAAAAATAATTAAATGCACATATTCAAATGTTTTGAGAATCAGATTGACACATACCATGATACCTAGACTCATTACCTCATGGAGCAAGACCCACTGATGGAGAAAGACCAGGCCGATGGGATGGATGTTTCTACTGCTGACAGGATGGAGGAATTGAAGAAGAAAGATGGGCTCTCTAGGGACAGGCTCAATTCAATATTTCTCTCGGTACTCCATGTCTAGGACCCATGGGCCTTGAGAAATAATCTCCTTAGTTATCCCTAGGCTAGGGGATAACAGAGCCTATAGAAAATTTCATATAGACTAGCAGACATAGATGGGATCTAAATTGTCTCAAATTTTATAGAGACCCCATTTATGACATTGAGGGTAGCTCTTAGGAAGAGGGAATGTCATCATCAGAGGAGTGGTGCTCATACATATATGATTAAGATGTTTGGCTGCCTGGTGATGATATGGTTATATATTTGTTCCATCCCTTCGTGGATGACTTGCCACAACTTACTCAGAGTGATCCTCAGTCATCCTTTGGTACATACCCTTTTGAGGATGCAAATTTGTTTTATGAGGACTTCCAACCATTGTGCTCAGATTTTGAGGAATACCAAGACATGTCCACCTCAGAGCATTCAGAGGTTCATTCTTCAAAGAGAAAGTATTTTCATCTTGGATATTTCCATGGATATTCATAGAGGAAGAGGCAGTGTTTTTCTACACCTAAGACTGTTCCTTATCTCTTACCCTCTTCTCGAAGAGACCATGCAATATTCTTCCGATTTCTCATTTCCTCTCTGCCCTCAACAAGCAATGAGTATTTATGCATGGATGAATATGAAGCGTCATCTACATATAGTATCCCCCTTCAGAGATGGATTTATAATTCTCATGGCCACACTTCCAGCCTGGATGATTGAGATGATGGTTTGTCTTTCCAATAGGATTTCCTCCCCCCCACCCATCTTCATGAGTTTAATTTCATGAGCTGATCAAATGGTTACAATGGTTGTATGACTTCACATGACATCATCCAGCACGTTATCTTTAGGTCCCCAAGGCCCCAGGTAAGTAGGTAAGTCATTTTGTTTTCCTTGCATTTGAATCTTGATTGCTCATATTAGTTTAGATGCATTTCATTTTCATTTTTCTCTACTTGCATATTGAATTTATGCTTAGCTTAGAAATTTATTAAAAAATTGTCAAAATTTTGTTTTCTAGATTAGTTGGTTTTGATTATGATCATATGAGGACAAGAATGAGTAGGCCATCCTGTACTTGACAATTTGATGTTTTCTTGTAGACACATATCTATCAGGAGATGCTGCAGTTCTCATGCACTCTACGATGAGCACATTTCCCCAAGTAGGAGCCATATGTTATCCCAATTTTGTGGATAACTAAGGAGATGATGTCTCGAGGCCCTTAGGTTGCAGATATGGAGTGCCAAGAGACTACATGACCAGAAGTACGCTTTTCATAGATGGAAAATACACTCACCACCACATATGGTGACAGGTTTGCAGATGGCATCCACCACACCAGTTGGCTTCCATAAGGTAGTAGGCCTTGCTCCATGAGGTACAAGTCAATATTATGATGAGCATAATTTAAATATTCAAGCCATTTGATTATGTTGTATCTTAGATTTCTCTGGATTTCATGATATGTGCTTGTACATTGTTCCTTTACCTCAGTGCTTGACATTGTTCCCTAGTAAGCGGTTTTCCTTGGGGATGGATTTGGTACTGGGAACTACCTTAATGGGATGTCGTATCGTTCCTGACCATACTTACCACTTTCCATTATCATTCCCCTCCATTTCCTTATCTCTTGGGATTTTAAGGTATATTGAAACCAGAAGGGGTTGTGCCTCATTCTATCTGTTGGCTCTTGGTTATGGAAGGAAGTGAAGAACAAGGAAGAAAAGGTAAAAAGTGAGCTTTGCGGGAGACATAGTGACTGTCACTGGGTCGAAGTGAGCAAAAGATAAGAAAAGATGGAGCAAAGTGTGAAAAAGCAAGACGTTAGACGAGGAGATTGAGGATGACAGATCAGCAAGGAAGATGGATCGAGGACAACTCAGAATTGGAAAAAGACACCGTTCTATTCTTTGGAGCACCGCACGAGAAGGAAGGGAAGGCAAGCTGGCGAAGCCCAGAAAAAGAGGGTCAAGTTGACATAGGGTTTTAGACACCTAGGGTTTTGGTATCTAGGGTTTGGGAACTTAGGTTTCGGCCTAAGGCTGTCGGTGAGGTATTGTAATGTATAAATAAAGGTCAAGAGGGCCTAGGTCGGGTGGTTCATTGAGTATTGACATGATATTGTTGTTGATCCAGCTCTATTGTGGGAGAGATTATTGTATTGAGAGAGAGAAGTGCTGAGAGAGAGAGCCTTCTGGTATTGTAAGATCTTCAGTAGTGTGCGAAGATCAAGTCCTGCAGCTGGGTGAGCAGGAGAGGGGAGATAAAGAGAGAGAGGAAAGAAGATCTACTAGCTGAGAGCATAGATAAGAACTATATGTTTTACATTAATAAATCATAAGCATAGTTCTATGGACGTAGTCCTAGAGGGAGGGTGAACCACGTATATCTTTCGTTGTGTATGTGTGATTGATGCTTTGATATTTGTTGCTATTATCTTGTTATTTATATTGCTATGTTGGATCAGATCTATAAATGCACATGATAGATCTAGATTGATAAGTGATAGGTGCATATTGTGTTGTTGTTCTACTAGATCCACTTGATATTCCCATGGTTGCAGACATCTATGTCCTGCAGCCCCCTCATAGCTTCTTCGGGTGAGACTGCATCTGCTTCGCAGGTGTTTCCGAAAGTGAAAGTAGCTAGGGCTTGTTGGGGCGCTCTTGGAGTGTTGAACCTCGTGTCTGCCCCTGTGCCAACAAATGGTTCCATTGTTGGGATAGGAATCTTCTTGAGGGAATGTCAAGGTGGTTCCCATCGAAGACAAAGATTCAAAAGTGAATAGAGGATCAAGAGAGGGACTTCGCGGAAGCCCAAAACAAAAACCCTAAGCTGAGTACTGAATATTGGCTACAAAGATACATCTTCACCGACATTCACGAGATCTTCTTTGGAGGAATCCATCAGGAGCTACATGAATGGTTGTCTAGGTTAGCTGATACCCAGTTTGAGATCAGATCTAGACCTCCTGTGGTTTGGATATCGACGCTGATCCAGAAGGTTAAGAGAGTTGATAACGCCGTATCTAGAGTGGTATATCACTGGATTGATAGTACCATTGGAGGGTATATCACTGAATTTGTTGTTGACAGAGTAGAGTCGTATAACCAAGCCAAGAAATACTTTTTCAAAGGACCTAGAGGGAAATTTTTGCATTTTCTGAAGTTAAGAATCAAGATGGTCTTGCATGAAAACCATATCTTGAAGATACAGTAGACCAGCTAGATCTGAAAAGGCTAATGTTTAGGAATTCAGATAGCGACAATGACACAAAAGCTGGACATACGGGTAGTGGAAAATTATTCATCATGATTCACCTTGAGAACCTATTTAAGAAAAAATATGGGGAAGAGGGTTTCTACAGTGGAGAAGAGGTAGATCTGATAGACGAAGAGCGCTCATAACCCACTAGGGCAGAGGAAGAATCCGCTGAAGAACTTCGTCGAGACGAGCCAAAAACATCAGGAACTGTGTAGACCATTGAAGTAAGTAATATAAATCCTCCTGTTGTTTCAAAAACTCTAAATAATCAGAATATTCGAAAGCACCAGAGTCCTCGGAGCACTATTACTTGTAGTTCAACATCTACTTAGACAGGAAACCTAGGCAACTCCATGGTAGATGAGATGAGGCTCCCTATCTTTAGAGGAGACAGATCTAAAGATCCTGATCAACACTGGTTCCTATGTGAGGCTGTATGGAACATTAAAAACATCATCGACGAAGTTGTTAAAAGAAAGCAATTTAGCACTACGCTGAGGGATCACACGTTGAGTTGGTACATGAAGCTTGTCCAAAGACTTGTGCAGCCTAAACCACTGAATGATATCAAGAATGCACTGATTGCATAGTTTAAGAAACCTAAGTCGGAGTCACAATGTATTATAGAGCTGAAAGAGATCAAGCAGAAGGTAGCTGAACCTGTTTGGGAGTTCGATCAGAGATTCAAGACCCTGACAGGCCGACTGACTTTCAAGATCCCGGATGAGAAAAACAAAGAATGGTTTATCGCTGCTCTTTTACCACATATCAGAGTTCCACTGATGCAGTAGAATATTTCCTCGCAGGCAGAAGCATTGGATATCGCTATGAATCTTGAATCAACCCCCATGGGAGAATCCAGCTTAGGTATGAGCCAGATCATGAGTCAATTAACTAGTTTGTCTTTGCAGGTCGAGGACATGAAAAAGGACAAAGGAAAATACAAAAGGGAAGACATCTGGTGTATCAGATGCAAATCAGAAGGCCATGACAAGGAGGACTATCCCCTGTTTCATGAATATTTGGCTTCTGGAGCTCCGAGCCCTTTGAAGCAAGTCACATTACCTTGATGCGAAGTATTCATAACTCGACATCGCCTTGGTGAGTGATATTATATGCAGAAGTACGTTCAGACACCCATGAAGTTGTATTGCACATTCTATAAATTAGTAGGGCATGATGACAAAGATTGTAGAGCTTACAATCTCATGCATGAAAGATCAAGAGACATATACAATATCCAAGGCGAAGTACATCAAGAAGGAAACAATGCAAAATATAACTCCCCGGGAAGAGGAAACTCCAATCCTCACGGTGGATTCAGAGGAAGAGGACGAGGAGGAGGTATGGGCCAAGGTCGAGGACAGATAATCTGTTATAAATGTGCACAACCAGGAAATCTAGCAAGGGACTTTCAGAACCCTTGTACCACTTGCAGTTATTGCAACTCCTTAGAGCATGTCATTGAGGACTGTCCTGTACTCCTAGCGAAGCTTAAGGAAAGACGAGGACCTCAGTAGAACTCACAAGTAAAACTAATATATTATGAACCTCGTGGAGAAGACCCTAGATTCACAGTTATCACTCGAGGAGGCATTGCTACAGGAGAAGACAGAGAAACCCAAGGAAAGACTGTAGAAGGCCCTGGAGTAAGGAAAGCTGCAGAGAAGACCCCAACGTTCGATGCTAAGAAAGAAAGACATATATTTGAGGAGACAAGAAAAGATTTCAAAGGAGATCAAGGATATTCATCAAAGACACGACTAGAAATAAGAGAATATGGAATGCCACACGCATTTGATCAGTCGGCTTCGCCAAAAGAGGGAACAGAAGTAAGTAAGCTCATCAAATTTTTATACACTTGTATTAAGTTGATTGAGGATGAAAATACTGTACAAGAATTACAGAACTTAATCAGGCAGTATGAGCTAGGGAAAGTAGACCCCTTACTGAATAGGGAAGTACACCAAATTGGTAAGAAGAGAAGGACAAATAAAGAATTACACTTGAATGCTCAGATATGAGAGTATGATATAGACTATGTGGTCCTCGACTTAGGGTCGGAGGTCAATGCCATGACGAAGCAAACGTGGGCACTAATGGGAAAACCCAAGATGATCTATTCCACTATCAGGCTTCGCATGGCTAATTAGCAAGCTATCAGCCCATTTGGAAGATTGGAGAATGTCCCTGTGGACATCGACGGAGTTAGAACATTTGCATATTTTGAGGTAATTGAAATTGTTGATGACAACTACCCTTACCCTGCATTGTTAGGAATTGACTGGGCCTTCAACAATTCTACTATTGTCGACCTAAAGAAGAGGCGTATGACATTTGAAAGAGATGGCCTTTGGGTCATTGCACCTTTAGATCCAGATGAAGGTCCTCGATATATGTAGCTTATCAGAGAAGAAGATCATGCATACGAATTGAAATTCATCTACAAGATGACAGCCAGACAACAGGATTACATAAACCCTACAACTGATGGGAATCTGAGTTGACAAAGTGACAATGTGTGTTCATCAGATTCAGAATAAGTGCTGGAGAATTGGCAGAACCAAAAGTATGACGTATCCATAAGAATATGTGCTCGACTGACTAGAGAGGTTCGCTGGATTGGCACAACCATATGTAACTTACATACCTTCGATGGTATGAATCCTTTAGAATCCTTCTTGACAGACTTTGAATTAATTGTACCAACACAACAAAGGTTGTTGGCATGGACGAGGCCCTGAAATCCACACCAACAATATGGTGGGGAACGCATAAAAGAAACATCACAGACTGGACATAATGTTGAACCTTGATGACAACGCGGTTCTCAGCACAAGCAGTAAGCTGTGAAGTAAGGTACACAAGTCAAAGTTTCCCAAAGGACCATGTGTGAATATGTGAAGAGGCCTGGAGTGACATTCCTCGAGAACAATGGGTGCATAGATTCATTAACACACTGGACACGACCCCTATCAATTGGAACCTTCAAGTGGAGCTGTGCCTCGTCACTCTAGATTGGGAAGGTATGATTCAGAATTTTGTAATCACCTTCTTATTTGAAAGTGAGAATCCTTCTATAGACCAAGCATTACAAATTGTGAGACAGAAGGTATTCGAAGAGGCATCCAACCTACCTATGGAAGAAGAAGAGGACGAATCGACTGCACCTCTCCAGAAATTGTAGAGTTGCTACAACATGAATACCGATGATGATGACAATCCCAGGAAGGTAAACATCACTGAGACAGAAGGCCACAAAGATGTGGAAGGACCAGGAGTTGAGCTACCATTTGTTGGTCATCCCGTTAAGATAAAAAAGGTCAACATTGGGACAGAGGAGACATCGAAGCTTGCCAATGTCGAAGATTACTGGGATGCTACCACCATTGACAAGATTACAGAATTGTTGCACGAATATCAGGACTTGTTTTCAACCAAGTTAACTGATATGAAGGGTATCAAAGGACCTATGGGAGAGATGAGAATACCTTTGAAACCAGATGCAAATCCAATCAAGGAAAGACCCTACAGATTGAACCCTAAATACAAGGAAAAAGTGAAGACTGAGCTCGACAAAATGCTGGAAGCAGGTATTATTGAACCTGTCGAGGACTCGGAGTCGATCGGCCCTATGGTAGTACAAGACAAGAAGACATGAGAAATCAGGATATGTGTGGACCTCAAGAAGTTGAATGATGCCTGTCTGCATGATCCTTTCCTTACACCATTCACTGATGAAGTATTAGACAACATGGGAGGCCAGGGGGTATATTCTTTTATAGATGGATTTTCAGGATACCATCAGATCTAAATTTCCAAGGAGGACCGCCACAAGACTACATTTTCCATAGAATGGGGATCCTACCAATATACAGTAATGCCCTTCGAACTGAAGAATTCCCCAACCATCTTTTCCAGGGTGGTGTTCGAAGCGTCCAAAGAATTTTTGCATAAATTTTTAGAAGCCTATTTTGAGACTGGTCTGTGTTTAGTTTGTTGAAAAATCATATTGAATGTCTAAGGATAATGTTGGATAAATGCAGGCAGTGCCAAATCGCTTTAAATCTGAAGAAGTGCATCTTCTTCTCACCATTTGGAGTACTATTAGGCCATATTGTATGCAAGAAGGGATTGCTGGTTGATCCATCAAAGATTGAAATTATAGTTGATTTTCCACCTCCTACTTTAGTCAAACAACTACGCACTGCGTTAGGACATACTGGCTATTACAGGAAATTTATTAAAGGCTATGCTCAAATCACAACACCAATGGAGAAGTTGTTGAAGAAGGACTGTCCGTTTGGCTGGACAGATGAATGCCAGCAGAGCTTCAACACACTGAAACAAAAGATGGTCATTGTGCCCATTCTGGTTTTTCCAGATTGGAACAAGGAGTTTCATGTGCATGTTGATGCATCTTCTATTGCATTAGGAGTAGTACTGGCACAACCTGGAGAAGGGGATATCGACCATCCGTTAGCTTTCGCTAGCAGGAAGCTATCTAAAGCAAAAATCAACTATACCACTATAGAGAGAGAAGGATTAGCCATGGTGTATGCGCTGCAAAAATTCCGCCACTACTTGTTGGGAGGACACTTTAAAATGTTCACAGATCACTCCGCGCTGAAGTACCTAGTCAACAAGCCAGTTTTTGGGGGGCGGATATGCATATGGATTCTGCTGTTCCAAGAATACGATTTTGAAATCATAGTCAAGCCAGGAAGAATGAACAAGGACCCTGACCACTTGTCAAGGTTGGAACATGGCGAAGAACGCACCAGTTTGGAGGATACATTGTCGGATGCACAACTACTCACCATTAGAAAGATTGATGATCACTTCACAGACATATTCCAGTTCCTGTCAACAAGAATGGCACCTAGAGAGTATACAATTCCCCAGAAGAAACATCTAGTGGTGCGCACTGTAGACTTCTCATTGATCGCCAGTCATCTATACAAGATGGGACCTGATGATATACTAAGAAGATGCGTTACAGAGACAGAGCGCCCACTGATCCTCGCAAAATCTCATGAAGGCATCGTAGGAGGACATTATGCAGGGAAGGAAACTACGTAGAAGGTCCTGCGAACTGGCCTTTGGTGAACTACCTTACACAGAGATGCTAAATATTATGCCAGAGCATGTGATGTATGACAGAGAGTTGGAAAACCATCCCGAAGAGATGAAATTCCATTAGCACTGCAGATGACCCTACAATCATTTGAAAAGTGGGCCATTGACTTCGTGGGACCTATAAACCCACCAGGAAAGCGCACATGAGCAAGATACATTATCACTGCCACTGAATACTTAACCATATGGGCCGAGGCCAGAGCAGTCAAGGACTATAGTGTAGCTATAGCTGCGCGTTTTATATTTGATGACATAATAACCAGGTTTGGATGCCCCAAGATCCTTATGAGTGATCAAGGCACACACTTCATAAATAAGATAGTTGAAGCCCTCACTGAAGAATTTGCAGTCCACCACCAGAAGAGCACACCTTACCATCCATAAGAAAACTGAATGGTTGAAGCATTCAACAAGATCTTGGAGACAACATTGACAAAAATTTGCACTGTGAATAGGAATGACTGGGATATAAGAGTACCTGCAGTACTATGGGCCTATAGAACTACTTGCAAGAAATTAACAATGTAGACCCATTTCAAGTTGGTTTATGGTCTTGAAGCTGTTGTCCATATGGAATATTTGGTACCAAGCTTAAGGATTGTTGCGTTTACAAACATGGATGATACTGGCGCTGTTTGTGAGAGGCTTGCATAGTTGGTTGAACTAGAAGAAGATAGATTCATTGCTGGGTTCCATCAACAAATTTAGAAGGAAAGAGAGAAGGCCTATCATGACAGGCACATCAATAAGAAGGCATTCAAGCAAGGTGACTTAGTTCTTGTGTATGACAGTAAATTTATAAAACACCTTGGGAAGTTCATAACACATTGGCTTGGACCATATGAGATCGCCTATGTTACAGAAGGACGAGCTGTGCAGCTGAAGACATTGAATGGAAAATGGAAGGAAGAATTGGTGAATGGGAGTCAGCTGAAGTTGTACTATGAAAACCAACTGCCTCGCATCTGTCAGTAGAAGCAAGGAGAAAAGGGTCTAGGTACCAGGTGCAGTTGAAACTAGGTACCAGACATAGAAAATATAGTCTGCACAAGAAGGGAGAGGAGGAACAAAGTGGAAACCAAAGGCTGCACTGTGCAGTCCAAGTCGAAGCAAAACAGAGGAACCAGATCCAAAGTGCCTCAGGATGAGTCACAGGTGAGTGTTGGGGGCCTGTTGGCCCTTGGTTATGGAAGTAAGTGAAGAACAAAGAAGTAAAAGTAAAAAGCGATCTTCACGGGAGACATAGTGACTGTCACTGGGTCGAAGTGAGAAAAAGAGCAGGAAAATGGAGCGAAGTGTGGAAAATAAATCCGTTAGACGAGGAGATCGAGGATGACATATCAACAAGGAAGATGGATAGAGGAAAACTTAGAAGTGGAAAATCCACCTTTGGATGCTTTGGAGCACTGCGCGAGAAGGAAGAGAAGGCAAGCTGGCGAAGCTCAAAAAAAGCGGGTCAAGTTGACATAGGGTTTTAGACACCTAGGGTTTTGGTATCCAGGGATTGGGCACTTAGGTTTCGGCCTAAGGCTGTCGGTGAGGTATTGTAATGTATAAATAAAGGTCAAGAGGACTTGGGTCGGGTGGGTCATTGAGTATTGACACAATATTTTTGTTTATCCAACTCTATTGTGGGAGAGATTATTGTATTGAGAGAGAGAAGTGATGAGAGAGAGAACCTTCTGGTATTGTAATATCTCCAGCTATGTGCGAAGATCAAGTCCTGCAGCTGGGTGCACAGGAGAGGAGAGATAAAGAGAGAGAGGAAAGAAGATCTGCTAGCTAAGAGCACATACAAGAACTGTATGCTTTACCTTAATAAATCATAAGCACAATTTTGTGGACGTAGCCCTAGAGGGAGGGTGAACCACGTATATCTTGCATTGTGTATGTGTGATTGATGCTTTGATCTCTGTTGCTGTTATCTTGTTATTTGTATTGTTGTGTTGGATCAGATCTATAACTGCGTAGGATATATCTAGCTTGATAAGTGAGAGGTTCATATTGTGCTGTTGTTCTACTAGATCCACTTGATATTCTCCCAATTGTAGACATCTTTGTCCTGCAACCCCCTCATAACTGCTTTGGGTGAGACTGCATCTGCTTCACAGGTGTTGCCGAAAGGGCCAATAGCTAGGGCTTGTTGGCGCGTTCTTGGAGTGTTGAACCCCAGGTCTGCCCCTGTGCCAACACTATCCGAATAAGGGGATAAAGGCCTAGAGGGGTTGGTGTTGGGTAAAAGATAAAATACTTATATAAACCTTCCATATGCTTCACCCAAGGATCACCTAAGAAAACAATGAAACACTTATCTTTGAATAAATGGGACCCACAATATAATAAAGAAATGATTGAAAGGTTAGTTAAAGGATAAGAGGTCTCATCACAAGCCTACCTATCACGCCCATGTATATCTAGTGGTATGACATTTTCATCATCTGGTCACCAAACCAGGGCAATGGATATTGGTTGCATGGTTGAGAGAAAGGGGGTCTCATCACGAGCCAACCTTCTCATTTCCATTAGGTCTTTGTGGGTGACATTTCCATCACCTGGTCACAATGCCAAGGAAGTGATCTTCAATCTCTCCTTATTCTCCTATGAAAGAAAATATAAATAAATAAACATAAAATTCAATTGATGGGCTTGAAAAAAGTGCATTGTGGAAGAAGGTACCACACACTAGGACCCCTTGTATGTCATGATCCCTATGCCCATTGAGTCTTGACCCCATCCACCTCATACACTTTACATGGATTAGAGAGGGACCTCTTGGAAGCTCTCCTCGACCTAGTGAAAGATCTACCCAATAGGATACCTTGTCAACCCTCCCATATTTAAGCTTGAAAAGTCACATAATGTCTTTGATTAGTTAATTGTTTGATACAGTGATATTTGATGCATATTCTTAGATGGCTTATTTATTGATTGGATTCACTTATCATGATGTTATGACTTGATATCCCTGGAGGGCATGTTCATTTGTCTTTGCAGGACTTATTTGGTGGACAGTTTTGGGAGAACAAGCCTATCTTGGGATTCCATGGGGCTACAAGCCCACAGGTCAGATGCCAGGGGCCCACATGCTGGATGAGAAATATAATGACCTAGAAGGCCTTGATAATTACTTGGATGACATAGCCCAACCCTGACTGGCTAAACTATTTTCCCAGGAGGGGCATAATGTCCTCTTTTTGAGCATGACATCATGTGTTGGGGGCTAGGGCATGGTGGTGAGATGATATGATTTGGAACTTGGACGTTTTGAGGGGTTTTAGGTCTTGATATTGAAGGAAGATATTTGGATGCTTGACATGTGGCTTTTTCAAGCCTAGACACTCTTCTCCTACACCGACTTGCTCTTAATGCCAAAACGTCCCCTAAAGGGATGACATCATTCTAAATTAGGGTTTTATTTGTGCAAACAATTTTTTTTATGTGAATTGTTTAATATTACTTTTTTAAGGGGGAAAGATTAGGGTTGTTGACCCCTAATCTTGTGTTTTACTCCTTAATTTGTGGAAAAACTATGTTAGCTACATTTAGTATAAATAGAGATCAGAAGATCTCATTTCGATCATAACTCTCCCTCTTGTGAGAGACTTGGTCTGAAATTTTAGGCCTCCTTGGCTATTTTAGCTCTTGTGCACTTGCTTATGGCTGTGTTTATGAATGATCGATGGAGGAGGCCTAGTGCTAGCTTTGGATGATGCTTTCTAGCTCATGTGGTGAATTGTCTTAGCATTTCTCTTGATCTTGGAATGGTTTTTTCTCTCTTTCTATCATTTGATTCAAGTCAAGTATTTTTATGCTAGGAGCTAGGTGGCAAGTATAAGGGCATACACCCCCACCATATCCTTCATCATTCTATTTGCTTCATCTCATTGACTAAGGGTTTTCTAAGAGAAGTATAAGGGCATACACCCTCTTAGCTTAAACCCTAGCTTAGAGAAACTTGCCTTGGGGAGTAAAAGGGCTTACACCCCCAAAGAGGTAGCTTCTCTAAGATCCTTGTGACTCCATTAACCCAATAGTAAAGGCA
>SNQJ01S0036380.1:0-18575 GCA_010110895.2 Picea sitchensis
AATCAACCATTACAAAATAAGATGATATTCATTCGAGAATAGAATGATTCCCTAAATTTTAGTTAACTTTGTTGAAGCTGTTAGAACCAACTATTTGTTGATAAGTTGAAGAAGGAGCTGCCACGTCTCATTTGATGGGTAATGCAATGAATTCATTTTTCGTGAATGCAATATCCAAATCTGTATATTTTTCATATGTGGGAGTAACAACAAACAACTCTTTCACTTGACATAAAACATAAAAACCATCAACCAGCATGTCCATAACAATTTGCCCACTTAACACATCTGATATTTGCTTAAACTTCTTATCATATTATATGACCTTGAAAACATGTTTATTGTATGCTTCAAAAGGAAGAAATTTACCCTTTTCACCCTAGACAGTTGGTAAACCCATATTTACCAATTTGTCAAATCTATTATTGAAGGTATCAACATTTTTTCTCAACATTATGCATTTATTTTGAGTTTGCTGAATAAGATTCCTTTTAGTAAAACTCCTTTTAATCTCCAAAACTATATGATTTCTATTATTAATTCCTTTTGCTATCAGTGCATCTCTCGAATGAGTACTTAGGAACTCAATCATTCGACCAACTATCTGAGGACTATTTCCCAAATCCAGAAAAGCTTGTTGCACAAATTTTTCAGCTTCATCTATTAATGTATTTTCCTCATATACCACTTTGAAGCACTCCCATATTTTACCTGTTTATGCTACAATCCGATCCCAAATCAGATGTCTAGCTCTAATTAGATAAGCTTTACCATCCTTTTTGTGCTTCATTTTTTCAATCTCTACTACTAAATTGGTTTTTATCTTCTGATATTCGTTTATAACTTTATCTTTGTCTTTAGCATGATCTTGTAAAGTCTCAATTGTTTCCTTTAATTTCTCAATCTCAACTCTTTTTTGGTTAATGGTTGATAAGGATTTGGATAGTTCAGTTGAAAAATTTGTCGTCTGAGATGAGGAATTTTCTCCCTTTAAGAGTTCGATTTGTCTTTCATATTTTTCCAATTGGTCTTTCATCTAGGCCATTTGCTCGACCAATGTATCTTTCTCCTGTTGCATAGCTTGAAACTCGGGTGTTTGCACATGATCTACACCCGAGATTTTGAGTTTTTTTCTTTAACACTTGAATTTCTTTGTCCCTTGTTGCAATTAAAGCTTGCATAGATGTTGTATCCTTTGAATCTACCCCCATGTCTATCACCCACTATTCAAGCTCTTTAATCTTGTTATTTTTTATTTCATTTGCTATTTTTCCATACTCAAGCTGACTGGTAAGATTATCAATCATGACTTGCAATTTCTTCATTCCTAAAGTAGTTGTTATGGTATCTTCGTTAACCATTTCCCTTGTTTTCCTATGCAGGTCCATTTTGTCAATGAGATGTAGAGCATTTAGATCAAAAGTGATGTTGGTCCTTTTATTTTCCCTGGTCTCCAACACCACTATGTTTAACTTCCCCTTTTCAAAATCCATACCAAAAAGCATTATGGTATGTGCATTTTCAGGGTCATATATTTGGGAAAAATCATCTTGCTTGATTTCTACCCCTTTCTCTTTAATTTCCATAAACCTCTTGAAATGTTTGTTATCAATTTTCATATGATGAACATGAGATTGGCTAGATAAGTGCTATTTGAGTGTTGACACCACCTCAATGATCACTAGTTTCCCTTTTTTTGAAGACTTTGCTTTAGGCTGCAGGTCTAGATCTTCTTCTTCTATTAATCCTCCTATTTTCGGTTTCTTTGCAACACTAGACTCATAATTTGTCACTAATTGTGTTGACCCTGACATCTTCCTTCT
The DNA here is from genome assembly GCA_010110895.2 of Picea sitchensis. NCBI lineage: Eukaryota > Viridiplantae > Streptophyta > Pinopsida > Pinales > Pinaceae > Picea > Picea sitchensis. The sequence goes on from SNQJ01S0036380.1 coordinate 1,824, forward strand.
ATATGTCTTTGAAAATGTAAAGGAGATAGTGTAACTAGAATGGAAGTTTGTTGTGATACGTGTTTAGCCTGGTGCATTGGAACTTGTTGTTGTTGTTCTTGCAATATCCTCTGCACATACTCTAACCTTTCAGGATTTTCTAGCTTCTCAATATTTGGCTTTGATTGATGTGGATAGGGAAGTAAACCATACGTCTTCCTTCTGGCTGTGATTACACCATGAGGATCATAATTCCAAGATTTTGTAAGCTCAAGACCCATTTCCTTTAGATGTTCTTCTGCTTCCTGCAATGTTGACTTATCTTTGACAATAAAAGGGCCTACTTCTTTCTTCAATTTGAAAGAAGTTTTCTTCTTATTAGCCAAGAAATTAACATGATCATAATTTAAATGTTGTCTAATAAATTATAATGAGAAGACTCTCAAGGTAAGGATCCTAGGAAGTAGGTAAGGTTGTAGTTCATATCCATATACCTTGATCAAAGTATGATTTTTAGATAAAAACCAATCACATGTTCTCTTATCTTGGTTTAACTGCAACATTCTATGAATTTTTGGGAAAATTCTAGGAGAGGATTGGCAATAGATGATTTCATAGGCTTGAGACATGAACAAATTTGCAAAGTCATAAAAATGAGGATCCTGTACTTTCTTCCTAATGATTGAAGTCCAGTGAATGACTGAGTTTGGGTTACCCATTCCATCCTCTATCTGGAACTGCAGGTGTTGAAATCTTAAAGATTGAGAATGCAAGAATAAGTGAACCAAATATGACTGATCTCTGAAATAGTGAGTATTATGGAATTCCATCAGCGGAATATGTATGCTACTAGCTAGGAATATGGCATAATCAAACTTGGTCAATGGCTTAAGGGTAGTAGGGAATATTGAAGCCATAACACCAAGAATATACAAATCAATGGTTTCATCATTGTCATACCCTAGGATGGCTATCATGGAAATTATTTGTCTGGATATTTGAGGAAAAATATCACTCTGAACATTGATGTCATTTGATGGTGGACTCAAGTCTTTGCATAAATATGCATGTAGCAAGGTAATCATATCCTGAGAATTCAGAGTTAAATAACGATTGTTGAGCTTTGTTACGTTTAACTCTTAAACATTTGAATATGTAGACAACTTTAGCATGTCGAGGATTGAATGTGAATGAACATTACAAAGAATAGAACCATCCTTACTATCAATAACTCTTTTACTCGAGGTATAGGAAGCAATGCAACAGGGAACAAATTCGGGAAAATTATAAACTTGAGGAATGATAAATTTAGCCAAGTTAGACTCCCAGACATGATAATGATCAATGAAATTGCTGAAGTTTTGTAAAGAATCCGTATGAAGATCCAAAAGGTCAAAGGAAAGCTTTGGGTCGAAGGTATCTTTATAATTGTCGACCAATCCTTTGTCTTCTACGCTAATTAGGGATTTATTCTTGCTTGACTTCTTGGTTTATTCAGAAACCATACTACATCAGGATAAAAAAACGAGATAAGGATTCGAAGAATTACCAGTTCAAATGATAGATGGTGCGAAATAGGGCTAAAAGCTTTGACAAAGCTACAATCGAGAGTGCTTAACCTTCAAAGTTGTAAAAATAAAAATAAACAAAACATTTTTACCTTTTATTATTTACCTTGGACACGTGGGAGACACTTATTTGTTTTTGCATTTGATAGAGCGGATTTTAAATGGCCCCAAGTAGAAGTGCGATAAAACTTTGTGCTAACACGTGGCTTGTACGAATTTAGCCTGTAAACTTTTCGCATCTGTGCCTTCCCATTATTCCTCGTGCAAGTTGAAACGCAAAATGGATTATGATCGTCGATTTGTGATTGCTCGATCCGATCTTGTAAATAAAAACAAACTTTATTAATAACTACTATTATAAAGTTAAAACTATAAGACACAAAAAACTATATAATTAATTCTATATATCAATAAAACTATATAACTATATAATATTCAAACTATAAATTTTATTTACAATAATATAATAACTAATATATGTACAAAATTAATATAATACACTATTAACAAAATAAAACAAAACATAAAATAAAACCTAATTTAATAAAATTTACACTAATCTAACTATAATTTAATACGTAAAGTTTATATATTTACAAGAGCCTAATCTTATTTTTACACAAAAATTAATTTGTACTATAATTAAAATTTAAACTAAGGAAAAAACTGAATATATCTAGTATAAGACCCAAAAAAAAACTAAAAAAATTGAATTCTACCTAGAATTTAACCTATGTTACAACAATAAACATACAGGAAAAGTCACATTTTTTGGGTATATTAATTGAAATCTAACCCCGAATACATTTGCTTGTTTGTGTGAGGTGGTGTATGAAGTTATTTGTAGGCAAAAGTAATTATTTTTATGGTAAGCACTCACTTTGTGGAGTTTGAATTTGAGACCCCCAAAAAACCTTTGCTCATTTATGACAATTGGTATACTTTTGTTATAGCTCACTCGGTTGGAAATTATTTTTTTTCCTCAGAAAAAGATCATAATTTCATTATGGTATAACAAAATTACATACACAGATATCAATCAGTTAATACGTAATTGCGATCATATTTCCTAGTAAAAAAGGAAATGTTGTTTATCTCCCATGGTTGCATATACATACTTCGCTTTACAAATTCTGATAATCATTTTGTTCCCAATATTTTTAGTAGTCTTCTGTAATAGTTCCAGAATCATATACATTCCTTCCAAAGTTCAAAAAAGAAGTAATAAAGTCCCGTCAAAATATAGAGGCTCCTCTCATGAGAGGTATTCTAGTCCCATAGTCAATTGTCTTGTCTTTCATGGAAGGGTCAATGGTAGTATCCCTGTGATCCATCGAGAGTGTGTTCAGTAACGTACCATAGACCAAAGTCTAACTGTGTGGCTTCCTTGGAAAGTTTGTTTGCCATTTGATTCCTTTCCCTGTAAATATGAGAAAAAGAGATATTGTCAAATAAACTTTTGATTCAGATTACATCCTATAGCAAAGGAAGAAAGCAAGAAATTTGGCATCTATGTATCCCATTAGCCCAGTTCATGATAACTAAAGAATCACCAAAAACTTGTAGAGCTCTACAACCCTTCTCAAATGCAAAGAGTAAGAGTAGTTTTAAGGCCAATAGTTCAGAGTAGTTATTTATGCCAGCCCCCAGCCCCTCCCTAAGGAAAAAGTAATGTGTATGTGAGAGAAAGAGGCAGCCACCCCCCCCATAGTTTCTTTGATTAGATGGTGAGGCTCCATCGAAGAAAGCCCACGGGATACTTGGATAGGGGGACTCCTCCCTGACAGCCCTTGCATGCACTACAGTGCCCCCATCGGAGCATGAAAAGGATTTGTAAATCCCAATGCTTTGGACAGCTACCCTTTCTGCTGAAATCTTTTCCTCCTAGAAGATGTGACCATTTTGGGAGATCCAGATCCTCCAGGCGATAATGAAAGGGAAGGTCCGAAGTTCCTCTTGTCTGCGACTAATCAACCAGGCCTTTAAGGCCAACTCAAAGAAATTTCCTTGCCAGTCCGAGAGTGTGGGTATTAATTCCTTTGCAAAAGCCCATACTTCCTTGATAAAAGGACAATGTAGAAAAATATGGTCCAATGTTTCCAAATGTGATTTACACATAGCACAACGACCTGACCCAAAAAATAGACGTCGTTGTAGATTGTCCCAGGTGGGAATTTTATTTGCCAGAATCGACCAGATTAAAAGCTTCCCCTTCGCTGGACAAGATTGTTTCCAAATTTTACGCCACCACCAAATAGGCTCCCATTGATGAAGATCCATTGTTAACTTTAAATATCCAGAACAGGGAGTGTATTCGCCATCCCCTACACCATCCCAAATTAATTCGTCATCTCCGTCAACCAGTCGTATTGAGGTTTCCCGTAGGTTCTGTATGTATTTGTTCCAAAAAGGCAAGTCATCCTCTAAGAGTCCAAGCCTACGCCCCGCCAACCATCCTTGATGCCACAAATTTGTAGTGAGAGGATCGCCCACCTGTGCCAGATGGAAGAAGCCTCCCAATGTTGATCTTTGCCTTAATCCCTAAGGCAAGATATGTCCAATCTGACACCTGGGCCAAGGATCTAGGCCTAGACGCACCAAGCGTCCATTACCCACTCTCCACACCAATCTCGTCCCCACTAGATCAAAAGATTTAATCAAAGCCTTCCATATAATAGAAGCCTCCACCAAAGACTTGTTTAAGGATTGAGCCCAATCTAAAATTGAAAGTGGAGCAATATATTTCTGGTGGATTACCTGGGTCCAGATACTAGAAGTCTTTATCAGTCGCCAGGAGCATTTTTCCGGTAGAGCTTTAGAGAAGAAGAAAATATTCTTCAGTCCCCAGCCATCAAGGGCCTTTGGATTTGCAATCCGATCCCATCTTACCTAGGGTAAAAAAAAATTGTCCTTATTGCCCTGCCATAGATATGTAAAGCATAATTTCCTCATCTTCTCCAAAATGTCTTTGGGAATCTAGGCTAAAGACATCCAGTAAACTGAAACAACTTCTAATACAGACTTTACCAGGACTAACTGCCCAACCCTTGAAATCCATCGATGGCTCCAACATTTAAGTCGTTTCTCCAATTTTGCTATAAGCCACCGCCAATCGATCTTCCTAGAATCATTTGGTTTTAATAGAAACCCGAGGTATTTCAACCCTTCATCGAGATCATAGACTTGAAAGGGGAGCCTCTCCACAATGTAATGTGTTTCCTCTTCATCCAACGAAGAGAATGTGATACTTGAGTTTTGTGCGTTGATTTCCATGCCAGTGGCTTGTTTGAAGAGTAGTAGACCATCGCACAGTTTTCCAATATCCTGTCTCGAGCCATCACAAAAAATTAAAATGTCATCCACAAAGAGTAAGTGAGATATGTATAATCCCTGAGAGATTTTGATGCCTCTAAAGCTTCCAACATATTTGGCTTCATTCAAGTAACGACTAAGACACTCCGCGACCAATAGAAAGAGAAGTAGAGATGAGGGACATCCCTGTCTAAGCCCTCTTTCCGCCTTGAAAAAAGGGGTGGCTGAGCCATTGATCAAGAGAGAGAAGGATACTGAGGATAAATATGCCATAATCCAATTTGTAAAAGCTACTCCAAATCCAAGATGAATTAACAACATGCGAATATAAAGCCAGATTACCCTATCGAATGCCTTTGAGAGATCAATTTTTATTGCTGCACCTTTGAGTTTTTTAATTTTCATGCTGTGTAGACCTTCTTGTGCCACCCCGATGGCTTCATGAATCTGTCTACCTTTCAGAAACCCAAACCGTTCCCTGGAGATTTGTCGTGAAATAATATATTTTAAATGGAGGCTAATGACTTTTGAGATGACCTTGTAGATGCATTTGCAGAGAGAGATCGGACGAAAATCATCAAAAGTAGCTGGATTATCAAACTTGGGGACTAAAGCAATAAAGGTGGCATTTAGTGGTTTATGAATACGCCCATTTTTCCTGGATTCCTTCACTACTTTTAGAATATTGTTACCCAACAAATCAAAAAAACCCAGAAAGAATTCAATTAGCCATCCATCCAGACCTGGACTCTTTCCTTTCTGGAAGGATTTCATGATAGCTAGTAATTCTTGTTCAGTGACCAGAGCCATTAAGGACTCCCTCTCCTCTTCCTCCACAAATCGTGGGAAGAATCTAGCTGCTTTCACAATTTCCCCGATTGAAGAGCACGGTTGTGCTTTGAACAGATCTTTAAAATGAGAAATCCCTAAGGTTGAGAGCCCTTTGAAGGTGTTGACCAGTTGACCATCCCTCTGAGTGAGACTCCAAATGATATTATTCAATTTCCTGCCTTTGGCAAAAGTATGGAAGAATTTTGTGTTCTCATCCCCACAAGCGAGCCAAATAGCCCGACTTTTTAGACGTCATAAAGATTGCTTGTTAGCCAAAATAGTTCTCCACCGAAGTTCCACTTGAGCAAGCTCTTCCTTAGCTTCCCTGGAGCTGAAGCCGATATCAGGGTCAGCCTGCCAGTCCAAGATATTTTTTTCAAGAGAGAGAAGCTCCTGATCTTCCTTTACTCTTTTCTCATGCGCCCATGAGATGGTAGCCTGTTTAACTTTCTTTAGATTATCCATAAAAATAATTGTTGCATGCGAGTTGTGAAGTGGTCCAATGGGATTCCACAAATTACGAACTAAGGCCTGATACTCATGATCCTTTTTCCATCCTTCGAAGAATTTGAAGGGGCTGGGTGTGCGTCGGGCCCTGCCACTTAATTCCCAAACAATCGGGTTGTGATCTGATTCTCCGCCAATAGCGACCCATTGACAGGCAAGGCCTAAGGAGTTCACCAGATCCTCCATCATTAGGAAGCAATTAGAGCGTTTTGCAACTCTAGCATCACCTGTCCTTAAATTCCTCCAAGTTGGTTGTAGTTTAACCGAAAACAGATCCACCAGTCCATAAGTATCAAGATAGTGCGTGAAATAGTCAGTCAAGGCGTCTAGAATCGAATGGGGGCCCCAGACCTCCGCCGCTCCCAAGGAAAAATTTAGGTCCCCTCCCACAATAACCCCTGACTGAGAAAGCCAAGGGCACAAGGCCAAAGAATCCCAGTATCATTTCCGATCAACATAGGGATTGTAAATATTAATGAGCACCAAGGCACACCCTAGCTCCTCAGAGAATAAAATGAGACCAATCCCCGAGTCAAAACCCCAAACACTATCACATCCGCCGCTCTTGAGTCTCCATCCAGTGGAAAGACCCCCAGAGCATCCTTTTGTATCTACCGCCACAAACGACCAACCGGGAAGAAGTGCTTCCAAAGAACATACCACTAACTCACTGACTCCCATGGTTTCTTGAAGAAAGATTATGTTCGGGTTGTTAACAGAAACAAGTCTTTTCAAAGACGATTATTTAGTTGGGCTTGCCAAACCCCTACAGTTGAAGGAGAGGATTTTCACGAGGTAACCAAATCCTGGGGGTGCTTTGCTCTAAGCGCGCATTCAATGGAGGATTGCCTTCCCGAAGCCACATTGAGTTTGGCTTGGTCTTGAGCCAGTAGGAAGTGTGAGTGTTTGCCCCACCCCTGTAAAGAAGACAAAGCCCAAGGAAGAGACCCCAAGCCAGACCCAAGTGGATCTTCCGCATCGCATCCGCTCGAAGTCTTAGAGAAAATAGCCCTATTGCGAAGGGTATAACAGATCCTAGACCCCTCAGGAGACTGGGAACTGGAGGATGATTGAAAAGTAGAAAGATAGGGAGTCCCTCCAAGAGATGTAGGGGGGGAGGGAAAGGGAGAATCAATCTCCAAAGGTAAGAATATAGAGGTGGAAGAAGAACCCCCAGAGCAAACAGTCGCAGGGGTCACCGATACTAAGGGGTCCCTGAACGAACAAAAAACACTTGCCACTTAACCCAAAGTAACCACAGGTGTGCTAATCGGAGAAGGAAATTGAGCCCTAGGGGGGGAGAGGGAGCAAAAGGTCAACACAGTCCAGGGTAGAAAGAAGGGAGAAGGAAGACCCAACAAAGGAGGGAAGTCTATTCCCAGCGTGCCCGAAGGAAGAGCCAAATAAAAAATAGAAGAAACAGCGAGAGGCAAAGAGAATTGTTTGTTACCCGACACTAGAAGAGATCTTGGACAGGCCTGCAGAAAAGATTTCTAAACCTTTGTGAGTGTCGGGTCTCTGTCCACTGAAGAAGGACCCGCGGGGGAAGATGGTTGTCACCTGCTGACCCTACCAGAATCCCCAATCTGAGAGATCCTTGCCCGTGTGCCTCCAGTGACCCCATGGTCTGGAGCCGCTCTGTCCATCCCAGTGCCTATTCTAGCATCCAAAGTGCCCCTAAACTTACCCTTAAAGGGAATTTTGCAGTCCACCACTCCATGCCCATAAGCATGGCATCTATGGCATCTGAAGGGGATACCTTCATAGTCCAGAGGCTGAAGAAAAGTACCGAAGGTCGTCTTAATTTTCATCTCCTTTAAAAGACCCGACTGAAGGTCCAGCCGCACCAAGATCCTGGCAACTAACATAAGCCTCGTATCTTCAAAAGAGTAATCAGCCTCCAAGAAATCATTGAGTATGTTACCAATGGCCGAGAAGCGTGCAGAGTTCCAATATTGCATAGGAAGGCCCGGTAACCGGACCCAAACCGAAACCACATCAACTCTTTCCCTTTTGGAATCAAATATTGGGGTCCAGCACTTGAGAACAATAGGGGTTCCAGCCATTGTCCAAGTTTTAGAGAGAGCCCAATCCACATTAGAAGAGGCCTTGAAAACAAAAGAGAACCAACCCTTGGCTAACAACCGAATACTGGGAAAGGAAGTAAGTTTTGTGCCCTAGGATTTATCCACCCATGAGCGAAGAAAGGCAGTTCCCAACCCGTTTCCTCTTGCTCGCCCTACTACAACGAGTTTAGATAACTTGACCACACTGTCCATAGCTAGGTCCTTTCCAAATACCAAACAGTCTGGATCGGATCAATCCTGAGTGCACTGTGAACTCCTATGAGCCGAGCGCTTTGAACCTCCAAAATCCTTCGAGCGTTCTCGACCTCCTCTCTTCACAAAACCTTTGGATCCCAGACCCAGAGGAGTATCAATAAGGCTAGAAGCCCTACCCAGGGAAGGGGCCCTCTCGAAGAAAGCACCAACCCTCAGCGCAGGTTCCGGGAAAGTGCCCTGATCGTTGATGAGCTCCAAGGGTGAGAAATGGGCTCCGGAGTCATCCACCACCAAATCTTTTTGTGGTGAGGCCCAACAACTAGCCTTAAATATAGCCCTAGGCTCGGATCCGATGCACTCAAATAAACCCTCTGACAGACCCGAAAGAGGTTCCATCCTAGCATCAAGACCCACCAAAGTAGTCGTCGATGGTCCAAATGTTAGCCCACTCGAAAAAGACAAAGCAGGCAAGGTGTGATTCCCCAGATAAACGCCAGATGTCTGAGGTAAGTTCAAACCCTCTGGGTTCATCTCCTCTAATCCCAATGAATTAGTGACAGGGATGTCTGGGACCCTAGACTCTGGTCCACCCACCGCATCTCTCGAATCCACCGCCCCACCCGGATCCATGCCAATCCAGCCAAAACCAAAATCTTCATGGAAACCCTGCCCTCCAAGCTTAAACCAAGCCAGGCGCCCAAAAAACTAGGTCCTGCCTCGAACGTCCTGGCCGGTTGGAAATTATTTTATAGAATAAAGTTTTGATTTAAAGTTTTTTTTTATTAAGTTTTTCTTTGTAAAAGTGCATCTCTTAAGCTATAAAAGTGAGTTACTTAAGTTATAAAAGTAACTTATTTATAATAGTGAGCTTATAATACAAAGTTAGAAAACGATGATAATTTTTTATAATATTTACAACTCCACAACCTTATCATGTACTCATCACCACATGGGTCAACCTCCACTTTCCACGTGGCACCTTGGTTACCATTTTGACCTGTCATGCCTTTCTTCAAATGAGTGTAACTTTATTGTCCAAATTCCATTTTTTTAACTAACTATTTTTTTCATCTCTCTCTATCTAGACAATTACTGTATGATTTTAGAACAATCTTACCTTCATATTGTAATATGGATAGTCCAAGTAAGATCCTACTTACCAGTTCTAACTATTAATGGAAATATCATATATATGATTTACTAATAAGTAAGGGACTTTCTAAGTTACTAATCCAAAAAGGATCCAGAGAAGGCTAAGAACAACTCAGAACTCGCAGAGGCAACTCAGGATGCTCAGAATGGCCTCAACAGATAGAGAAAGGGAAAAAATTAAAAGTTCTCAAAACTCAGTGAAAATGACAGTATCGCGAAAAACGCGTCGCAAGCTTTCTAACAGCGCAAACAGCTCATCAAACAGAGTTATGGATTGAAATATCTTCGCAGTCAAAGTTTGGTCAACCTATCCCAGTCAGCAGGGGATGAGTCAGCATCCATACAGATGACGTCAACATCCATACAAGACATGTGGCAGGAGAAGAAGGTGACATGTGTCATGCTGATGTCAACATGGTGACTGGGCAACACCAGAGGCTACCACATGTCACCCAATTTTGGCACTTTCAGATCGATCTGTGGACCAATAGGATCGTGCCACATGGCAGTCCGTACGATGATGTGGTGCTAACATGGTAGAGGATGATGTAGCCCAATGAGAGGCTGCCACATGGCCCAATCAGGGGCTTCCACGTGGCAGGTAGAAAAATCACAATGACAGAAGACTGCACTTGTGTACTTAGGTCATATTGTAGGAGGAGGACAATTAAAAATTGATCCTTCCAAAATTGATGTAATTGTAAATTGGCCTGAGCCAAAAAGTGTAACCGAGGTCCAAAGCTTCTTAGGTGCAGTCCAATATTGGAGGAGGTTCATTTTAAACTTATCCTTTATAGCAGCTCCTTTACATGCCTTAACCAGTGTGAAGAACACTTTTCAGTGGGAAGGAAAGCAACAAAAAGCTTTTGACACTTTGAAGGAGAAGATCAGTGCCGCACCAGTATTAGCACTACTGAATCTTCAACAACCTTTTGAGATCGAGACATATGCCAGTGGATATGCCATGGGTGCAGTATTGATGCAATATCGTAAGCCTATATGTTATCACTCTGAAAATTTTAACCAAGTTGTTGTTAAATATCCTACATATGATAAAGAGTTGTATGCATTAGTTCAAATCGTAAAGAAATGGAAGCACTACTTGTTAGGGAAGGAAACAATCATACATACAGATCACCAACCCTCACAATATCTTCAAGCACAAACCAAACTGCAACAATCTCGACATTACAGATGGATGGGTTTTCTAATTTCATTTGGTAATCAAGTACAAAAAGAGTACGAGTAACAAGGTAGCCGAAATGCTTTCTAGACCTCCTATTGTTGCTTCTATTATTTTGAAGAATACTTCTTTATCTCATGATAGCTATGTAGAACAATATGCCATCGATAAATATTTTAGAGAAGTATATTAGAATCTAACCCATGGTGTATAGGTAGAGAACTATTGTCTTCAGGGAAAAATACTCTACCATCTTGGTAAGATATGTATTCCTACAAGTGAACGAGTCCATGTAATACGAGAAACTCACACTTCTGTTGTGTCTGGGCATTTTGGGGTAGGAAAAACTATGGCCCATTTGCAGAGGTTTTGTTACTGGTTTCAAATGAAAGCAATTGTGACTAAATATGTAAAGGGGTGTGTGATGTGTTCTACTTGTAAGCCCACTAATAGAAAACTGGGGCTATACTCACCACTTCCTATCCCATCCCATCCATGGGAAAGTATCTCCATGGATTTTGTAGGGGGTTTACCAATGACCACAGGGTCRTGACTATTTGTATGTTGTAGTGGATAGKTTTAGCAAGATGTGTATCTTGATGCCATGTAAAAAGTAGATCACTATTGAGCAGTCTRCTAATCTCTTCTTTCATTATGTTTGGGTTCACTTTGGGTTACCCACATCCATTGTCTTGGATCGAGATACTCGATTCCTTGGGGACTTTTGGACTAGCTTGTGGAGAATGATGGACACCAAATTGAAGAGGAGCACTGCTTTCCATCCACAGACAGACAGACAGACATAGGTGGTAAACAAAACAATGGTACTTTTTCTTCGAGGCTACTGCATCAAGCATCCCAAGTTATGGGATGAACAGATACCCTATGTAAAACATGCTTATAACCAAGCTTTACATTCCTCCACTCAGAGTTCACCTTTTGAGACATGTTTTGGGTACCTACCCAAGGTTCCTTTGGACTTGATGTATGGGAGAGATGCCAATGTGAATGAAGAAAGGACATAGGACAGATCCCGCAAGTTCATCCAGAGGATCCAACAGGTACACCAGGAAGTTAGGGAACAGTTGGAGAAAAATCAGGCACAATATAAATCTCGCAATGACAAGCACAGGGTTGATCATTGGTTCCAGGTTGGAGATTGGGTATGCCTTCACATCAGGAAGGAGAGATTGAAGGGTGAAGGCAAGAAACTCAAGCCCATTTGTTATGGACCCTTCACTATCTTGGAGAAAAGTGGTACCAATGTTTTTCGTCTGGATCTTCCACCTTATATGCAGATTTACTCAACTGTGAACGTAGAGAAATTGAAACTTTTTTAGCCTCCCATTATCATGGATCAGGATGAGGAAGTTTCAATATCTTCAATTGATGAGTTTTCTCCTGAGTACTTGGATGAGTTCCAGGAAGATATCATCCTGGACAGAAGGACGAGGACTTCACACAAGGGTGATGTTGATTATCTTCGAGTAGGCTTAAAGGACACACATCCAAGCAAGGCAAAGTGGATTGAGAAGGACAAAGTCAGGGGACTCTTCCCTCACTTACCTGTTGATTGATGAAAGATTTTGGTGGTCCAAAAAGTTCTCAGTGGGAAGATGTGATCCAAAAAATATCCAGAGAAGGCTAAGAACAACTTAGAATTCGCAGAGGTTGTTGGACATATTGTCTTTAATACGTTGTCATTGATGTCAACAATCGATGTCATTGTGATGTAATGATAATTTGTTAAGATGAATTGTCATTGATGTCAATAGTATAACAATTAGAAGAGAATGAAAATGTCAAACAATATGCAAAGATTCAAGCTCATAATCAAGGACATTAATCAAATCTCAGAAGGAAGAACACCTCGTAGAAATGTCGTCGGGATCGAAATCCCCACAGAAAAACTCCAAAGGATTCAAGAAAGAATCTTGCTCATTGAGATAGTTTTAAGGAGTAGTTGCGCAGAAAGACATAATGCGAGGTGCAGAGGAATCCACTCTAAAGCTCAGGCAAAATAAGGATCAGAAGAAAGATCGTTAGATCGAGGTGAAGTCAGGGTTTTGAAGAATTATATCTAGACCGTCAGATATGGGAGTTACAAGAGAAGGATCGTTGGAGGATTGGTCAACGATCAGATCAAGTTGTGACCATCAGATATGCAAGCGCCAGATCAACGACAAGGATTTATTGTAGAGCGTGAAGAGAGAATTAAACAACATGTTAATTCCAATCTTGCAATTAGTCTAGACCATCGATCGTCACCCACCAAATAGATCTACGATTGACATCAGTTCCACTACCAATGAACAGTTTCTATTGCAGAGCTCGACGATAGTTTTAAATGTCGTGCTAGTTGGGACCCCACAATCATCCCTGATCGTTGATCTACTTCGATAGAACTCTCGACCATTGGCAAAGTTGAGTGGAAGGACAAAGTAAGTCATGGACGATAGATCATGGAAGTGACATACGCATGGTCAACCTGACTTTGACCACTTCGGGTAAAATCGATCGAAGGAAATGTGCATCAAGGAATTTTAGCCGAAGTCGAAGTTCCGAAGTAAACGTGAGCCATCCAATCATAGGTAACTTTTTGGGAAAAAGAAGAGTTGTTGGATTTAAACCAAGGCAAATAAGCATCATAGACATATCGAGCCATCAATCTAAGATCATGATCAACGAACAACATTCATTTCGGGTTAAAAGTTGTGAGGAGGTTACACTTCGGGTAAAACAAGAAGTAAGAAAGGCGAAGTTAACCGAAGTTCCGAAGTCGTGAACTTCCATCAACCATTGGATCGGAGCAAGAGCAGAGAAATCTTGTCAACCATTGATCTATTCAAAGTGCACCAATGATGAGTGTGGTCAACTTCGACGCTGCCCACTTCGGCGAAAAAGGACTCAGGACATATGAGTTCACCCGAAGGCTGAAGTTCTGAAGTTGCTCTCAGTCGTCAATCTGAGATACATTTCGGGAGTTAGGACAACCGTTAGATCCAGGAGAAGAACATGTGCCACATGAGGAGATCCATGTCAGCAAGAGTACGTCAGCAAGGACATGTGGAAAAATCAGATCATGACAAGTGTCAAAGTTCAGTTGGAATTTCAGGTATGCGTAAGTCATGAATCTAAGTGACACATGGCAACCACTCGTCCAGTGCCAAGTCATAAGTGACGTCAACAAGATACGTCACTTCGAGAGTATATACTTCGGGGGAAATCAATTTCTAACATCAGAAATCACTCAAAGCACTAAAGGCCGAAGTTAACACCTATCGTTGATATAATTCGGGAGTGTTCTCGACCGTTGATCAAGTACAGTGGAAGGATAACGTAAGTGGAGGTGTTAACCGACAACAAGAGGTCACCACTATTGTATGACGTATTCGGTAGGTAATTGCTTCGTAGGAATTGTTATTCCAGAGTTCAAGAGCCACAAATAGCCGAAGTTCCGAAGTGAACGAGAATCGCTCATCGTGCAGATTATATATCGACCATCCGATCTACTTCGGATAAATATGCTTCAAGATATTTGAAACATTATAGAGACTTGAAGTTGCGAAGGACAAAGTCCTGAAGTACCAACAATCGTCCATATCATCGAGAGATTAAAACATGACTGTTGATTTTGATAAGTGATCAAGCACTCGCTTGGCCTAGCACCTGGTCACCACCTGCGGTCATATGGAATAAATAAAAAAAGAGCGAAAGAAGAGGTGATGTTGAGAACATTGCTTATACAATAAGCCCATGGTTTTGCGCATATGGTCATATGTAATGATTTGAACAAAGTGCCTCATATAGATTTAATTCGACAGAGAGTTAGCACTAGAAAAATACAGAGAATTGATAAAAGATCAAATATGATCTGTTGGTGAACTGAGAACGCAGCAAAAGCATGAGAACGATATGATGAGTCGATCCATGTATGTGATCAACTCATGAAGACAAGAGAACCGACACATAGTCATGATTAAAAGAGAGTCAATTCATGAGCATTATGAATAAAGAATTAAAAGGAAAATGACATTATTTAAAGATTAATTTTATCTTTAAATGAAAAGGTACAATGGTTCAAAATGAAAATATGCAATGATTCAAATTCACACCAGTTGGAAGACTATATAAACAAGAAAGAATGGTGAGAAGAAAGTGTAGTTGAATTTGTTGAAGTATATATATTTATATATAATGGATTGAATGAAGGTTCATTCTATCAGGTTGGTGCATGTTTACAAGATGGGTCTTATATGAGGATTGGATTCCTCACATCTCAGTTGGATCTGAGATCAACAAGCTGGGACTTGTTATGAGGGTTGGATTCCTCATTTCTTAGTTGGATTTGAGAACTACAAGCTGGGTCTTGTAACAGAGAGTTGGGTCTCTTATAGTTGCTTGAAGTTGAAGATATTCAAAGATTGATCTTATTTATTCATTCAAGTTAAATAAACAAATAAAATATTTATTATTTTATATATTGGTTGAGAAAATGAAATAAATATATGTTGTTCAGTTAATTTATGAAAAGTGGAAAATTTTCCAAAGTTTTGTGACACTGATTCACCCCCCCTCCTCTTAGTGTCAAGTGTCCATTTCAACAGAGGCAACTTAGGACGCTCAGAATGGCCTCAACAGATAGAGAAAGGGAATAAATTCAAAGTTCCCAAAAATCAGTGAGAGTGACATTATCGTGAAGAGCGTATAGCAAGATTTCTAACGGCGCAAACGACTCGTCAAACGGAATTACGAATTAAAAGATATTCATGGTCAAAGTTTGGTCAACATAGCCCAGTCAGCAGGGGATGAGTCGGCATCCGTACTGTTGATGTCAACATTCATACTTATGAAATCAACATACGTACAACACATGTGGCAGGAGCAGAAGATGACCTGTGTCATGCTGATGTCATCGTGACATCATCATGGTGATTTGGCAGCACCAGAGGCTGTCACGTGTTACCCAGTTTTGGCACTTTCAGACCGATCCGTGGACCAATAGGATCGTGCCACATGGTAGTCCATACGGTGATGTCGTGGCATAATGACGTGGAATGATGATGTGGCACTGACATGGCCCAATGAGAGGCTACCACGTGGCAGGAGGAAAAAGCACAATGACAGCCCATGACGAAATTTTGAAAAAAAATTAAAAGTTTGGTGGGTCCTCCAAATATGGCGGACCACGCTAAACTTGGTTGCATTCTAACTGTTGGGATCATGGATAGTGCCATTGCTAAAATTGGTGGGGCCACTTGTTATATTAATATATGTATTACAAACAAACAAACCCAAAAGGGGGAGGCACGCAGGTTTGACCTTGAGACCTCCTCCCCACTATACGCCTTTACATTCACGCCCAAACCAAAAGGCCAACGACCTTCATTGTTATCAATGCCTGCTGATATTACTTAAATGTTGAGTCCACCCAGCCCTGGGAAGGAGGAGCGTGTGCGGTACGGTGTTGGGCACATTTTTCAATGTAGTCTAGTCATTAATTGCAGGTTGCAGAGGGGCACATAAACCGAGACGAGTTTCTTCTTGGGCCTGGGAGTGCCAGAGTCTAATTGAGGCGTGGAGATAGTCATTTTTGGGTAATTCGACGCCATGAATTTAGTAGTGTTGTCTGTTTTCTGATCTGAGCATTATTTCTGCAGCTTGATTTCAGAATGAGGTCTACTTATGTATTTTGCCAAATTCTTTTGTTGAGTTAATGAAAGAGCCTACCCATTGTTGAAATAATGTAACTGCAAAGAGTATTCTTATCATTATTGTTATTTTATTCATAGAATTAATCCCCATTGTGGATTAATCATGTCGGTAATTGTATTAGGACCAAATCCCCTTTTGCGGATTGGTCAACAAACAATTGTAATAGGCATAATAAGAAGTCGGCCCCAACAGTTATTATTGAGACCCAGAAATAAATTAAAGG
>SNQJ01S0036380.1:19930-36234 GCA_010110895.2 Picea sitchensis
ACCTTGATGTATTTGATAATTAATCTAAAAGATAATTAATCTGGTTATTATTAATTATATTGTGAGTTAGAGAGGTTTTCCCTGTTGTGCAAATAGACACTTCTGTTAATAGGTCAAGTCTAATATAAGTAAAGGTAGATTCCCCATTGAGGAATCATATCTTTTGTGTGAGTTTGGAAATTTCAACAAGTACATCTTCTTGGGAAAAGTGCACACCTCTCTTGGGCGCTAGTGTTCTAGGTTTTGCAAGAACTCTCTTGTGTGCTAGGTTTTCTTGGCAGTGAAGGTTTTTCTCTTGAAGAATATAGCAAAGGATTTGGCTGGGTTTTCTTCCCTTGTTGAGAAGGGTTTTCCAGGATACTTCTTGTGTACTTGTACATGGTGTTTCTTCTTGTGATCTTGGTTGCTGCAACAAAATTATTTATGGTTTAAGTTAAATTATAAGAAGGAATGAACTTCATGCATAAACCTTACATATTGAAAAATCAACATGGTTTCAGAGCATAGGTCTTGAAGAACCCATTGCACAAACAACTTTAAGCCACCCTCTCTCTCTTGCAGAAATCCTACGACCCTCCTAGGGTTCCCAGAAATTATATACGGCCTACCCTTCTAGGAGTTTTCAGCACTTGGCACTTGGACGTCGGGGCTAAAAAGAGCATAAGTGTGTACAACCTCCTTCAGCGCACCTCCAACAAGTCTCAAACTGCAATTCTAAGCATTTTGACTTTTTGGCCCTAGTGTTTCTAGGGTTTCGCTAATTTCTGCAGAAAATTTCAGAATTGGGTTTCTGCAACTCTTTGAAGGAGCTGTTCAGCTCACCAGTGCTATCCTATCCTTCAAAGGCTTATTGTTGGCAGTCATAAGTCCAACAAAACCTAAAAATGCCAGCCTAGCCTAGTCGTTAGGTTTTCTAGCCTAGTTGACAAGGGTTTCTGAAGAATCCAAAATAAAGATGAGCAAAATCATGATGGGAGACAAGCTTGATGGTTCAAGCAAACTGAATTCCGGGAATACAAGACCTCAAGGAGATGAAGACATCAACATCTCAACACTCTCAGGTATGGTCCCTACCAATGATAATACTTGGTTAATTGACAGTGGTGCCTCCAGAAACATGACCGGTCTTAGAGATCATCTAACACATTTTGTTGAGAAAGAGACACATCTACATGTTGTCCTTGGAGATGATGCCAGATATAATGTGAGAGGGGTTGGAACTTCTACCTTCCAACTAGATTTAGATATGCAGCTTCATCTAAAAGAAGTACTATATGTACCCAGAATGAAGAGGAGCCTTGTCTCTATTTCTACCTTGGAAGACAAAGGCTACAAGGTTACTTTCTCAGAATGAAGAGTTCTTGCATGGCACAAAGAGTCTCATATAAATTCTTCCAAGGTAATTGGTGTTCGAGAAAACAACTTGTACGGATTAACCATCAAACCAGTCCAGGCCCTGCTACATGACACTATCAGTTTGAGTGAGCTATGGCATAGAAGACTAGCTCACATTCATTATAGATCTCTGCCAACTCCAGGGAAAATGATAATAGGTCTACTATAAATACATATTCAACATAAAGGTGTTTGCAAAGGTTGTGCTCTTGGAAAAAATGTTAAAGGATCCTTCTCCAACAGTGACAATAGATCCAAGGAAATCTTGGACTTGATAAATTCAGATGTGTGTGGGCCAATGACCATTTCATCTCTGAATGGGTACTTATACTATGTACTCTTCATAGATGATCACTCCTGAAAAACTTGGATTTACTTTCTAAAGAACAAGGATGGAGTCCTTGCAAAATTTCAAGAATTCAAGGCTCAGGTTGAGAACAAGACTGGAAGAAAAATCAGAGTATTAAGATCAGAAAATGGAGGAGAATACACCTCGAAAGATTTCAACAGTTTTTGTATTGAAGCAGGGATCAAGAGGGAGTTCACAGTTCCTTACAACCCTTAACAAAATGGGGTTGCAGAAAGGAAAAATAAAACTATGATCGAGGCAACTAAATCGATGATACATGATCATAGTCTACCTATGACTCTATGGGAAAAAGCATGTATGACAACAGTGTATGTTCAAAACAGAAGTCCTCATAAGATCCTGAAGAACATTACTCTAGAAGAAGCCTTCACCGAAGTGAAGCCTGAGATTGCACACTTCATAATATTTGGGTGTCGAGTATATTTTCATGTACCCAAAGATAAGAGATCCAAGATAGAACCTTCAGGGAGAAAGGGCACATTTGTAGGATATAGTGAATCCTGAAAGGCATATTGAATCTACATTCCTGGTCAAAGACAAATTGAAATAAGTAGATATGTTACCTTTGAATAAGAAGTAGCCTTCCAAAGATCCAGAGAAGCTCAAATGGAAATTGATAGTGAGACAATGCCTTCTCCCCCTTCAACTGCTCAGAGGGAGACAAACATTATTCCAGTTGATCTAGTAGCTCTAGTTGATCCAGTTGTTCCATCTGATTCAGTTGCTCCAAGTGACATACCCAGATATATTACAATTGGACATAAAAGGCTTTCTTGGGCCCGAAAAACTCTACAAAAAGCAAAGGGACATAAATCGCCTCAAGGAACAACCAGAGAGAGCAAAAGACCAAAGAGATTTTCAAGCTACCTTTCAACCATGACCCACATCATTGAATCAGAGCCATCTTGTCATGGAGAAGCTTCAGGTGAACAAGAATGGAAAGATTCCATGACTGAAGAATATCAATCTATATTGAAAAATGATGTATGGGATATTGCTCCAAGAGCAGAGGAAAAGTCTATAGTGATTTCCAATTGGATTTACAAAATCAAGCATGCAGCTGAAGGAAGCATAAAAAAATACAAAGTAAGATTTGTAGCCAGAGGGTTCTCACAAGTAGAGGGAGTTGACTATGACGATACTTTTGCTCCAGTATCCCAATACACCTCCATCCATTCTATCATTGCACTAGCTGCTTCCATGAGTTGGAAGCTACACCATATGGATGTAAAGACAACCTTTATCAATGGTGAAATTGAGGAAGAAGTTTATATCGAGCAACTAGAAAGATTTTTTATACACAATGAAAGATCTCATGTGTATAGGTTGAAGAAAGCTCTATATGGTCTAAAAAAAGCACCACGTGCTTGGTACGAGAAAATAGATGGATTTCTGATGAGTTTGGGCGTCAACAAAAGTGCTGCTGATCCGAACTTATATTATCACATTGAAGGCAATGAGTGTTTGATTTTGGTCCTATATGTGGATGACCTTTTCCTCACCGGTTTAGAGAGACTCATTGCCGAATGAAAACAAGCATCGACTACAAAATTTGAAATGAAGGATTTTGGCTTGATGCACTACTTCTTCTCAAGTACATGCTCTTTCTACTTCTAGTTTTTCTTTCAATGCAACATTTACTTCTTCTTTTAATGCGTGGTTGATTGATTTTGGAGCATCTTATCACATGGCTAAGGATATAACCATATTTTTTACTCTTAATTTATGTGGCACCAAACAAATATTTGTTGGTGATGAGATATATCTAAGTGTTATAGGGCCTTGAACAATTCAACTAGATAATGGCCACTTTAATGATGTATTATATGTTCCAAGTCTTTCTTGCAACATTCTATCAATGTATCAAATCACTCATTCAAGTGAAGGCAAAAATATAGAATTTTTACCTCACCAAGTTGCAATCAAGGACTTAAAGAATCCCAAGCATATCTTAACAACTAGAATTGTTGATGATGTTACCAAGTTGTATAGATTTGACAAATTTGGGTCATCATTCGTTAGTTTTTATTGCTCATACGAATGTCATGAGAAAAATTTGGCATGAGCAGTTTGGTCATCTAAACTATCACTCATTGCAGTAGCTATGTAATCATAATACAATGACTATTCTTCCTCCAGTTTCTTACATAGAGGATGTTTGTTTCGACTATGTTCTTGATGAACATCATCAGGACATGTTCGGCATATGTGCCTCTTAGTATGCATTGACTGCATTGTAGCTCATTTGTAGTAATTTGTGTGGTGATACACTTCATTTTACTTCATTCTCTGAGTGAAAGTAGTTCTCAACCTTCATTGATGGCCTTTTTGGACAAAATTGGGGTTTACTTGTTAAAAAGTACAAGTGAAGATTTTGACATGTTTTTGCCTACAAGGCCCTTGTAGAAAAAAATTCCAAATGATCAACATCAAAGGTTAAGAACATATCATGGTGGAAAATATGTTAACAACATATTTACAACTTATTGCACTACACAGAGCATTCACATGCAACACAATAAAATGGTGTTGTTAAGAGAAAGCGTCACACATTAAAAGAAATTGCAAATTGTATGATCCAATCTAAGTATGATTAAGACCTCGTTTTTGGGTGGAAGCCATTGTTTGTGCAAATTACATGGTTATTTATAATGCCACAAAGGATTTAAAATATATAATGTTGAAAGAAGCATGGAGTAACATTAAATGAAATGTAATCCACTTCTATGTGTTTGGCAGAAGGAAAACATTACAACTCAAGAGTGGGAAGTGCATTTTTGTTGGATACTCTAAATATGTAGAGGGTTATAGACTTATACAACCTAATTCAAATGAAATTATTATTAGGATATGTCAAGTTTGATGAAGGTATCTTAGCCTACATGTCTAATTCAACATTTGTGCCATCTTCAACCTGCGAGACATCTTCCGTGAACATGACATCTTCTATTCTCAATTTTCTCGCTAATGTCCATATCTGTTGGGTATGTGTTATATTATTTGCATGAGCAAACCTAGTGTTTTCATTGCGTCAGGCATGCATGGGGGTCATAGGAGGGTTGCAGGGGGGGTACAACCCCCCCTGCCCGAGGAGTCACAGAGGGGGTGCAACCCCCCTTCCTAAGGAGTCACAGAGGGGGTACAAACCCCCTTCCTGAGGAGTCACAAGGGGGCGATGCCCCTTTGAATTTTTTTTTGGCAGTTTTTTGCGTCTGTTTTTAGTGGTTTTTTGACAAATGGTTTTTGCCGATGGTTTTCTAATTCTGGTTAAGGAATTAGGGTTGTTGACTAATCCGAGTCAATGGATTAAGGGTTTTGGATGTCGCAAGATCCTATATATATTGTATTGTAAACAATGAAGAGATATATGATGAATATAAGATTAGAGGTGCGTCTCTAAACATGTTGTTGGTTTCCCAGGGTAAAAATCCGTGTAATGTGTGCATGTGCCATTGTATCTTTTCTATTTTTATTAAGAATCTATTTGTAGTAATTAATTGTAGAAGGTTAAAATCTACATTTGGTATCAGATTTGTTATTGGCTTCAAGGGGATGCCTTTTTGGCTAAGGGTTTGACTCATATCTGTGATAAACCTTGTTACGGTGGGAGATTTGTGGTATCAATTCTTCCAGTGAAAAGCAATGGTGAGCAGTTTGAAAATAGGGATCAATAAATTTAACGGGAAAATTTTTGAGTTGTGGAAGATCAATATGGAAGATCTGTTGGTGGAAAAAGATCAATGGATCATTGTGGATCTAGGTACTGAACCTACAAGAATGTCAACAGAAGACTGGGAAAAGTTGGATCAAAAAGTAAAGAGCACAATCTGGTTGTGTCGCTCAGATTAAGTATTACTTAATGTGTCAGGGGAAGATACAATCAAGGATTTATGGAATAAGTTAGGGGATTTGTATCAATCTAAGTCACTGGTAAACAAACTATTCTTATGGAAGAAGCAATACAACCTGAGGATGAAAGATGGAGACTCGGTGACAGAGCATCTGAACGCCTTCAATATAGTGGTAATTTAACTATTATCTATTGATATTAAGAATTTTGATGGAGATAATTGTATCAATTTATTTTGTTCTTTACCAGACTCGTGGGATGGTCTGGTTGTGGCCATAGGTAGTAATACAACTAATTTAAGTTTTGATGATGTGGTCTCATCCTTGTTGTCGGAGGAGATGAGATGGAAAAACATGGAAGGATGTAGCAATTATGCCTTATTTGCAAGAGGACGCTCCCAGGAAAGAAATAGATCTAATTCCTCAAGTGGGAGATCTAAATCTAAGGGAAGATCTAAATCTCCCAGGAAATTTGTAAAGGCATGATGGAGATGTAGAAAAGGAGGGCACTACAAGAAACAATGTAGATCCAAAAGTGTTGAGAGAGGAAAGGGATCTAAATGTGCTCCTTCTACAGAATAAAAAACCTCCGCGAAAGAAGGAGGGGGTGTGTACTTGGCTTCTTCAAGAACACATGCATATCATGAGGCATGGATGATCAACTCATGTGTAACCTTTCATATGACTCCTCACAGGGAGGGGTTTTGCGAATATGAAAGGTATGATGGAGGTGATGTTTTCCTAGGTGATGACTCGACAACCAAAATCATAGAATGAGGAAAATTAAAGTTGAAGCTCATGGATGGAAGGATTAGAGCACTCCATAGTGTTTTGCACATCCTAGGGTTAAAAATTTGATTTTTGTAAGCAAAATGGATGATGTGGGGGTAAAAACAATATTTGAGAAATAAACCTATAGGATGGTTCGAGGGGCAATGATGTTGTTGAAGGGAGTTTATATTGGAACATTGTATAACCTGATTGGAAGCACTATTAGTGATGGGTGCAACAATTCCATTATTGTTGATATTGGAGCTAAAGAAGAAAAAACTTCTACAATTTGTAGAGAAAAGACTAAGTTGTGGCATCAAATTTTGGGACATATCTAAGAGAAGGGCCTTCAAGTACTGCATGGTAATGGTATGGTTGAAGGTATGTCTAACTGCTCTTTGGATTTTCATTTCCGTGAACATTTCATATATGGGAATCAGAATCGGTTAAGATTCCCCTCTGGTGCATCAAGGGAAGTGGAAATTTTACAATTGGTGCACAATTATGTGTTTGGACCTATGTCGGTTCCATCATTGGAAAAATCTGTTTACTATGTCTCATTTATAGATGACTTCTCAATGAATACATGGATTTATTTCCTCGGGAAGAAATTTGAAGTCTTTGACAAATTCTAATAGTTTAAGGATCTTGTGGAGAATCAGATAGAGAAGAGAATTGAGGTGATGATGATAGATAATCGTGGAGAATTCTGTGAAATTGAATTCAGAGAATTATGTAAGAAGTGTGGTATAGCAAGGCATAATATTACTCCATATATGCCTCAACATAATGGAGTTGCAGAAAGGATGAACATGACATCAATGAAAAAAGCAAGGCGCATGCTCAGTGGTGTCGAGTTAGGACACAAATTCTAGGTAGAGGCAGTGGGTACTGCATGCTACTTGGTAAATTAATCACTCTCATCAACACTTGATGACAAGACTCCACATGGGGTATGGACTGGTAAGAAACCCTCTCTCACACATATCAGGGTATTTGGTTGTGATACCTATGTTCACGTTCCAAAACAAAACATGAGTAAGCTAGATAAAAAGTTTTAAAAGTGTATCTTTATTGGGTATAAAGATGGTCTGAAAGGTTATAATATTTGGAACCCAAAAACTAAGAAGGTAGTGTATAACTAAGATGTGTTATTCAAAGAAATCAAAGATGTTGTCAAATAGAAAGTCCTATCAAGGAAGGAAGAACCCGAGAAATAGAGTTTGATTTGAATGATAATGAATCATAATCTATTGAAGAACATGAATGAATAAGAAGAAGAAGATCCCTGTACTCCAGTATTGAGAAGATCGGTTCAGGAAAGAAGGCAACAAGAAAGGTATACTTCACCTAATTTTCATTCAAATTTTTCTTTATTTTTTACTAAAGATTATCTTAGAACTATTAGGAAGGCAGTGGATTCATAAGATTGAAAACTCTGGAAAAAGGCCATGATGGAAGAAATGACAGCGTTGGAAAATAATGAGGCTTGGGATCTAGTGGAGTTTCCAACTAGAAGAAATCTCATTGGCAACAAATGGGTGTTTAAGAAGAAGTTAAATGTAGAAGGCAAAGTGGAGAAATACAAATCTCGGTTAGTAGCAAAAGGTTATTCCTAGGTAGAGGGAATTGACTTTGGTGATATTTTTTCTCCTATTTCCAAGTTAACTTCAATTAGAATTATTTTATCTGTTGTTGTTACTTTTCATTTTGAAGTGGAACAGATGGATGTGAACACAACATTCCTACATGGGGATGTGGAAGAAGAAATCTACATGAAGTAGCCGGAAGGATTTGCTATGAAGGGAAAGAAAGAGTTGGTATGTAAGTTGACAAAGTCCATGTATGGGTAAAAGTAATCACCAAGGATGTGGTATAAAAAATTTGATACATATATGTTGGGACTTGGCTTCACAAGGAGAAACAAATATCATTGTGTTTATTTCAAATTAATCAGTGATCATCTTAGTTATTTGATCTTGTATGTGGATGATATCTCGCTGATAGGAAATGACAAGGAAATTATCCATGATGTGAAAGCTCAGTTTTCCTCTAAATTTGTCATGAAGGATGTTGGTGCTACAAATTTCATTATGGGCATGGAAATTAAAAGAGATTAGGAAAAATGGAAAATCTGTTTAAATCAAAGGAAATATGCAGAGACAATATTCTAGAGGTTTAATAAGCAGGAATGTAAATCGATTAGGGTTCTTATTACTATAGCTGTAAAGTTATTTGTAGATCAGTTTCCTAAGACATGTGAAGCGGAAGAGGACATGTCCCATATTTCATATGCTAGTGTGGTTGGAGGTTTGATGTATGCAATGGTTTGTACTAGACCGGACATTACACATGCAATGGGAGTTTTGAGCAGGTATATGTCAAAACCATGGAAAGAGCATTGGACAACAATAAAGAGGGTTTTCAGGTATTTGCGTGGCACCACTAGTTATGGATTGTGCTACCAAGGAAGACCTTGATTGGACAAAGTGTTGGATATACATGGATTTGTTGATGCATACTGGGCTGGAGATTTGGATCACAAAATATCTACAAGTGGGTATGTGTTTAACTTGTTTGGAGAAGAAATCAGTTGGATGAGAAAAAGACAATCTATAGAGGCACTCTCAACTACAAAATCTAAATATATGAAAACCACTCATGCAAGAAGTGAAGCAATATGGTTACAGATATTGTTTCCAGGTATTAGGTTGGTACAACAAGCTGTAAGGATGGATTGTGAGAGTGAGAGTGAAATATTCCCGACGAAGAACCCATATTATCATTAAAGCATATTGATGTTCAATATCACTTTGTGAGAGACATGGTTGAAGAAAAGAAGGCATTGTTGATGAAGGTGGAAATTTTGAAGAATGTTGTAGATTCTTTAACAAAATCTATGAGCACTAAGAAGTTCTCTTGGTGTAGAGGATCTACGTGAATTGTTGTCTTGGATTATTGACTATGTAAACTTGTATGCAAAGAAAACAACAAGTGGGAGAATGTTGGGTATGTGTTATATTCTTTGCATGACCAAACACAGTGTTTGTGTTGCGATGAGTGCACAGAGCGGTTGTAGGGGGGAGGGAGCCCCCCTTCGTCGGGGTTCAGGGTTAGCGCCCCCAAATTTGTTTTTTGGTAGTTTTTTGTGTATATTTTTAGTTGTTTTTAGGCACATGGTTTTTGTCAATGGTTTTCCAATTAGGGTTGTTAACTAATCCCGGTAAATGGATTAGGGGTTTTGGATGCTGCAAGATCCTATATATATTGTATTGTAAACAATGAAGAGATATATGATGAATAGAATATTAGAGGTGCAACTCTAAAAAGGTTGTTGGTTATCTTGGCTTGGGTTTCCAGGGAAAAAATCTCTATGTAATGTGTATGTGTGTGCCATTGCATATTTTCTATTTTTATTAAGAATATATTTGCAGTAACACGCTGTGACAGAAGTATGAGGAAAATCTAGCGCGCTTCCTGTTCCCTTTGGTGTCTCCACTATGGATGGGGTCAATCCGGATCACCCACCAGATTTTGAAGAGGACATCGCAACTTTCAAGCAGTTGATCAGATCTGTGGGCAATCCTTTTGTGTGATCCACACACTCCCAATTCTTAAAGAAGATTGACCAGATACCGGAAGTGACATCCCTTGAGTTGCTGCAAGAAGAAAATCCCTTTCATTTTCCTCCAGAGCTCTGATAGGGTAGTTCACTGGCCTCTGACCCTTCCCTCGACAATTTGATCTTTGGATTGTGCGGAATTGGAAACCTTTGATTAAGAGAAGAATAAACCATTTTTTTCTGTGGCAATGGTTTTTACATTTTTTACTTCAAGCTCAAAGAAGATTGGGATATTATTTTCCGTAGTGGCCCTTATTTTTTTGGACCAAGAGGACTATATTTAAATCGATGGAATCTAGATTTTGATCCAGAGAGTGACATCCCTTCAATGGTTCATGTTTGGGTCTGCCTCCCCCACCTGCCCTAAGTTCTAAGAAGTATTGGGGACTCTTTAAGGAAATTTATAGATAGAGCAGAACCCAAATCTGGGATGTTCTCTTGTGTAAGAATCTGTGTAGAAGTAGATTTGGAAAAAGGCCTCTGCGAAGCTATCAAGTTAAAGTTGGATGACTAGGTCCATATCGAAAAAATGGACTATGAACAACTCCATTTCAAATGTAAAACGTGTCATGAATATGAACACTTTACTCAAAGTTTCCCTAAGAAGAAGCATCCTTAGGAAAATGTTGAAGAACATGACGAAGGGTGGCAACTAGTGAAAAAGAAGGATAATGTAGGAAGGAATAACGAGACAAAGAATGGAACAATAGGTCCAAATACAAACCATAGAGGGTCTCAACGGAACAAGGGAGAAGCCCCGAACCTATCCACAGTAAAGAAAAAAGAGCCAGTACATCATCCAAATCCCCCATCGATCTCAAAAAAGCCTTTTGAGATTTTGGGAGAGTCCTCTTTAGGCAAAGAAGCAATGTCCGGACCAGTACTGAATCAACAACCAAGAAGATACCAAGATGCTTAGCATGTTTCCCAATCAACTGAAGATTCTGGTGATGAAGAAAACTTTCAGGAAGCTAATCAAGAAGTGGCACATGAGATAGAGCAACCAATCCACCTAGATAAAAACCAAACCAAGGGCACTGCGAGACAAGAAGCAGAGGAGGGGGAGATAACAGTGGAAAATACATGCAAATATGGATTGTGAAAAAACAAAGATCTATGAGAAGACATTGCAAAAAAAGAGAAATCTCAAGGAAAGAAGCATTCCATAGAAAGATCCATGAGCAATGTTGGGAAAAACAGAGGAAGTAACGGACTAGACCCATCCGTCCCTAGTAGACGGGCCTCCTCCAACTCTCATCAATGAAATTCCTCTCCTGGAATTGTAGAGGCTTCAACAATACTACCAAGTTCAAAGCTCTCAAAGATATTGTTTCACTCAAGAATTCCTTTGTAATCCTCGTTCTGGAGACGAAAATGGAGGAAAATGTAGCATTGGAAGGCACAAAAAAAGGTACTAAAAAATAGCATTGGTCTGGCCTTAAGTTCAACTAGAGCGTTAGGCAACATCTTAACTCTGTGGGATGAACAACTCTGGAAACTTGAGGTATCATTTCGTGCAAATCACTGGATTTCAACAATTCTAAGAAATAAAGACTTTGATTACAAGTACTCTTTCATAAATGTTTCCATGCCTAATTGATACTCGGAAAAGCTAGATTGTTGGTCCTCTTTATCTGCTTTAAAAGATTCTATAGATCTTAACACAATCATTATTGGAGGGGATTTCAATACCCACCTTCATCAAGGAGAGAAAAAATGGGGTAATAGGGTTCAAGACCCCTTTAGTGAAAAACTCTTGGACCTTATTTTCAATTGGGACCTTCAAGACATCAAACCTCTAAAAGGAAGATATACTTGAAACAATAGACGATCAAGGCTTAGCCACATTGCAGCTAGGTTAGATCGCTTCCTCATGAGCAGTGAATTCCTTCTCTCCTCCTTTGATATAGAATCTTGCTTTATTCTTTCTTACTTCTCATACCACAAACCTATACCCCTCTCTTTTAGAATTCCACAAAATCTTGGGCCTATTGCCTTCCGTTTCAATCCTCTTTGGTTAAATTNTGAATTCCTTCTCTCCTCCTTTGATATAGAATCTTGCTTTATTCTTTCTTACTTCTCATACCACAAACCTATACCCCTCTCTTTTAGAATTCCACAAAATCTTGGGCCTATTGCCTTCCGTTTCAATCCTCTTTGGTTAAATTCCCCTATTGGTTCTTCTCTTGTTCATCACACTTGGTTCATTCCCATTCATGGCTCTCTGAACTATGTACATGAAAGTAAATTGAAGGCAGTGAAGTAGGCATTAAAAGATTGGGAAAAATGTGCATATGTCCCCCCCCCCCAAAGAAAGACCAATCCAGGCAGAGGAGCTTGCTACCATCCAACATCGAATAGAAGGAGAAGCAGTATCAGAAGCATTGTTAGCCCAAGAAAAAGAAGCACATCAGAGACTGCACTCCACCATGCGAAAAGAAGAAGAGCATTGTATATTAAAATCGAGGAGCTTATGGCTCAAAGCTGGAGACTCAAACACCTCCTTCTTTCATAAGCAAGCTCAACGGTGGAGGAAAAAAAACACAGTTAATAAAATACAAATAGACTCCGGACAGAAGCTGGAAGATCCCGAGCAGATCAAGGACGCAACAATTCAACATTTTGAAGCCCTCTATAATCAAAATAATGGATATGATGATGACTACACTACCCAATAAATGCTAGAACACATTCCACAATGTATAATAGCTCATGACAATTATACCCTCACAAAAGAAATTGCAGAAGTAGAAATTGTACAAGCAATCTAGAGCTTAGAACAAGATAAAGCCCTCAAACCTGATGGTTTTTCAATAAGATTCTACAGACATTTTTGGGACTTAATCAAGCCATATCTCAAGAGAATGTTTAATCACACACTAAGAAAGAAGAAGGTAGGTGGTGAAACAAACTCAACTTTCTTGGCTTTAATTCTAAAAGAAACAAATCCTTCTAACTTTTCAAGATTCCAACCTGTCTCCCTCTAGAATTCTGGCTACAATATACTCACAAAAATTATAGCAAATCATATCAAGCCTTATCTATCCAAGTTGGTCTCTAACAATCAAGGATGATTCATAGAAAACAAAAAAATCACCGATAACATAGTCCTGGTTTAGGAGGCAATTCACTCAAGTAGAAGTTGCAAAGATAAAGGCATGGTGATCAAGCTTGATGTGGCAAACACCTTTGATCGCGTCAAGCACTCATTTCTATTCTCAGTACTCAAAGCTTATGGATTCTCTGAGGATTTCATAGAATGGATATCTTAGGGTCCTAACCCGCACATAGGTAGATCAATATATTCGGATGTAATAAAGGTCAATATTAATAAGGCCTTTCAATAAAACAGAATAAGGCGGAAGTAAGAAGACCTAATAGAAGCTTCCGCTTCTAGAAGGATCTTCCTCTAGATGCTTCTCTTGATAAACATATTTAGTATAAATAAGGGTCGAGGGTATGAAACCTCTAGCTTGGAGATTATTGTAACATAGCGCTACTCGACTGGAGGTTGCCCCCTCGAAGAGGCCCGTGAACATTGCTTTCTGAATCAAAGTGCTATTTCTGTTGTTGTTATTATATCATTTATGTGTTATTGTGGAGATTATGCTGGTTATATTACTGTTATTTTGCCATTTCTAGCATTTTATTTTTGTTCTGCATATTTATTATATTTGGTATCTTGCAAGTGGTATCAAAGCACTTTCCTTGGCAGAAATTGTGGGATTTTTTTTTTTAGGGTAGAGACGTATTCCGGCATCTTTAAGCCATAGAGATCTGTCGTTAAGCACATAAACCACGGTTGAGGGATTCATACATGCAGGAAATACAAGTGGTTCTTAAGCGCACATCTGTTGGCCACCCTTGTAACCCTGTTGGTACCCCTTCGAGTGGTAGCGCATTAGACAACACATGTGTACGGATCGACCTAGATTTCATGAAGCCCTCTTTAGATAAGCCTATCAGCTGCCAGACTGCTATAGTGTCACCAAGAACAACATTCGGGAAGATACTCTCTAGTACCTGGGTAGTTGGGTAGTACGGCTAAGGGTACAGTCTATCCTCCTTAGTTAATGCCCTGAGATATTGGGCCGAGTACTACTGTTGGACCCCACACGTATATCAGAGAGCTATAGCACAGGGCAAACCCTTGTCTGTAGAACCCTTGAATACCTAACCCTTGGGGGACAGAAACATAAACAAATTAAAACAAACCAGATCTATTGCCGCGCAACTGTGTTCGGGTTGCCAAGTAAATACACATTTCTTTCTGGTTAAGCATTTGGGGATTTCATCACTGCAATATTCTTCAGACCGGAGTATAACTCCGCAAGTGAAAAAAAAAGTTTGGAAATTTTTTCACCATTATTTGAGACCTATTCCATTGGATTCATCTCTTCGCCCTTATCAAATTCATCCATATCATTTTTTAGCAAAATTTTTGACCACGCCCGCCCATTTCCAGTTCACCCATCCTCATGGCCCATACCCGTAGCCAAGATCTGGAAACTCGCTTCAACACCTTTCAATCTGGTTTCCTTGAGACCCAAAAACAAGTGAAACAACTCAGTGCTATTGTTTCCTCCATCGATTCATCTATCAATACAACCATAAATACAACCATGTAGTCCTCAATGGAGGAAGTCAAACAAGAACTGACCACCCAGCTTGAATATATCTTTGCATCACTCTGCACCAAACTGAAGATCCCCATAGATGACCCTTTCTCTGAAGCACCTCCAAAGACTGAAGGCGAACATTCCTCCCATTCCCATACCTTTCATCCCCATCACTTTCAACATGACCTACGCCTTCCAAGGGTGGATGTGACCAAATTTGATGGCTCAGACCCCACTAGTTGGGTAACCCAAATGGAACATTATTTCTATTTATACGGCATCACAGATGACTTGGCCAAACTCCGGTATGGTGTTCTCCATCTAGATCAAGAACATTGGCAATGGTGGCAATGGAGAAAAACTTCCCGTCAAGGATATATTGCTTGGACCTAATTTGTGACTGAGCTTTATGAATGCTTTGACATGGACACCAACCATTGGGGCCATTTGACAAAGTTGAAACAATCCAGAACAGTAGAAGACTTCATAGTTGCCTTTGAGCGCCTGGATTTTCGAACAGAGGGCGTGACTGATGCTTTCTTTCGAGAGTGTTTTATCAATGGCCTCAAGGAGGAGATTCAGGCCCATGTCCTCATGGCTTGACCCTCGAGTTGGGTGGAGGCTACTAAAAGAACTAAAGAAGCACAACAGGTTGTATCCTCTCAAAACCGAAAACCCTCCTTTATCCCTTGCCCTAAACCTGTCACTCCCACTACTCCCTCCGTCCCATTAAAGATCCAAAAATTGACCAGGGCTGAAATGGATGAATGCCAGCTCAAAGGCATTATTTATAATTGTGATGACAAATATTTCTCGGGCCACAAGTGTAAGGAACAAAAGATTTTTATGGCCATCTCAGAGGATATTTCAGAAGAGGATGTTGAAACTCCCCTTGTGTCTGAGTCTGAAATCATTGACATAACCCCTCCCTCAGACCCTCCCGAAGTAGAACTCGTCATTTCCCTAAATGCTCTCACTGGCTTCTCCGCTCCCCAAACCCTCAAGTTAATCGAATACATAAAGCATCGGAAGGTCATCATTCTGGTTGATAGTGGAAGCACCCATAACTTTATTCATCGCTGCATTGCCCAAGAAACTCATTGATAAATCCATGCTGTCAACAATTTCCAAATCATGATTGCCAATGGTGGTTCCATGAAATGTGGAGGGCGTTGTGAAAATGTGCATCTCCAAATCGGTGACTACCACCTAAAATCCCATATGTTTTCTATCAACATGGGTGGTTGTGACATTGTGTTGGGTGCAGACTGGCTAAGAACTTTGGGTCCCATTCTCATGGATTTTAAGGCATTAACCATGCAATTCGACCAGAAAGGCCACCAATATAAATTCCAAGGCATCACTGCTGGTTCACTTGAGGTCATTAGTTCCCATCTCATGGAAAAGCTGCTAAAAAAAGGTCATTCTGGTGTCATTGCCCAACTCCATGCCATATAAGCAACAGAGACACCCTCGGTACCGCATGACCTCCAAGCCATCCTTTCTAAACATCAAATGGTATTTTCCACTCCCCTAGGACTCCCTCCTTCCCGTGGTGTTCATGATCATTCCATTCCCCTTGTACTCGGAAGCCTTCCTCCCAATATCCGTCCATATCGCCACCCCTTTTCACAAATAAATGAAATTGAGAAAATGGTCTAGGAACTCCTTAATGCAG